>PVJN01004407.1:21964-90783 GCA_004026805.1 Lasiurus borealis | reverse complement strand
GGATCCTTGTGGTGTCAGCGGAAATCTGCCCCTCACTTAGCACACTGCTGCCACCCGTAAGTCCATCGGCCACCAGTGGCCTCAACACCACGCTCCAGCAATGCGCTGAGGGAGGAGACCGTGACTAGTCTTGTCTTCCTTTCTCCTCTGCTTATGTGGCTGGAATCCACGCACGGCGGGTAGATTTGGCCTTCATTTACGGTGTACCGGCCCCAGAAGGCTGGGCCATCTCCTGTTGTGGGCTGAACTCTGACTGACACGCTCTCCTACGCAGATGTGGGCTAATTGTGTTTGCTTCAGCCAACAGTCAATCATGGCTATTATTATTATTATTATTCACACGGGTTAAGATGGTTAGTCAGATTATTAACCGTACTTATTTTCCTGACCTAATTGCCCTTCCTTTATGTGGTATTCGGCATTTTCCTAATGCCTCCCCACCACTAATTGTATGGGGAGAGGTCTGGGTGAGACGGGCTTCCGTAGAGTTGTCCACATTTGATGATGCCCGTCTTTGTATGCTGATTATCAACACAATCAAGTATATGTTCTACTCTGGATTAACAGCAACATTTAGGAAGATGATTCATCTCCCTCATACCTCAGATCCAAGACATACATGTTCTACTCTGGATTAACAGCAATATTTAGGAAGATGATTCATCTACCTCATATCTCGGATCCAAGACATACAAGTTGGGCTGGACTTGGAAGTGAGCAGATAACCTTGTCTCCTGGTCTCACCTCGATGCCTGTGGTGGCCCTAAGGTTGTCACCTGCCTTTTGCATGGGCAGAGGTGAGCCTACCTCCACGAAGAGGGACTTGAGAACGCATGACAGAGGCTTCCCTTGGCCTCCTAAACCCATATACGGGGTTGCCTGAAACGCCGCAAGTAGGACTTTATTCCTGTGGCATAAGCCAAATAAGAAATGTAGTTCCTGCCAAAACCGGTTTGGCTCAGTGGATAGAGTGTTGGCCTGAGGACTGAGGGGTCCCAGATTCCATTCTGGTCAAGGGCCTATACCTTGGTTGCAGGCACATCCCCTGTGGGGGGCGTGTGGGAGGCAGCTGATCGATGTCTCTCTCTCATCAATGTTTCTGACTCTCTGTTCTCCCTCTCTGTAAAAAAAATTAATAAAATATATTTTTTTAAAAAAGAAAGAAACGTAATTCCTGCTAAAACTAAAATACTCTTCCGCGAGATCACAGACACATTAAACTCTATCATGCATTATGCCTCTGGGTGTATGGGAATGAATTTGCTACATTCTTCTCGGAGTGAAGTTTAATCAGTGAGGACACAGGAAAAAAATGCATAAAATTGAAGATTAGTTGGGATTTGAAGAAAAGAGACAGCAAAAGGAAATGGAGTTAGACGATGCCCACTTCCGGAGTTTGGCAGACTTCTGGCTAAGTGTGTGGGTTGAATGTAGCCACGTTCCCTTCCCAGATGCCATTAAAATTAAGGGGATTTTTCACGGTGCAAACCCAAGAGGAATAATAAAGTAAGAGAGGAGAGGACAGCAATGAAATTCTGAGAACTGGAGCGTTTCTGTAAAGGAGGCGAATCCTAAAGCAGCAAGTAAGAAAGCCCAGAACCAAAGGGATGTATTAATGCATTCACACAACCTCTCAGGATTTGGGGGCATTCAGTACCCTGCAAGTGGAGATAATAGTGGAACCAGAAATGGCAGAATGGATTAGAAGTTTGCTGAGCCCCTTCCCTACCCCACAGGGTTGTTGGCTGGCTGCCCCTTTCCCACCCTGGTAGAAGATGAGGGAGATACCCGGAAAACACAGAAGGTCCATCTTGGGGGTGGGGAGGGGCGGGGGCAGGCGGTACAGGAAGGAGGGAGGAGAAGAAGATTCAGTGAAAATAAACCTTGTAAATATTGAGATTCACGTCCTCCATCCTCATCCTCCTCTTGGCGCAGAGTAAGGCCTCAGGCTGGTCCAGGTGGCAGTGGAAGAGTCATCGCTGGAGAAGCTGAGAGTCAGTCCCTAGAAACAGGCCCGAAGCTCCTGGGGAGGGAACCCAGACTAGTCCCCAGTGCAGCCCTCAGCGGGCAAGCTCTGTCCACCCGCTCAGAGCTGCAGTTTTTTTTTTTTTGTTTTGTTTTGTTTTTGTGTGTGTGTGTGTGTGTGTTTTCAGGCATCTCTTTTAAATAGGGTCAGACAGCCTGGGCTCATCCACAGTTCAAAGAAAGCTGGTAACGTTCGTGAGGGAGACCAAAAGCAAAAAGAAAGAAACAGGACCAAAAAGAAACTCAGAGGAAACACAGTTGCTTGCATTGAACAGATAGGGAGAGATGTAGGAGAAATCTTTTAAAAACAGAAACAAAAAACAACAAAAACACTGTTATTAATATTTCCAGAGATAAAAGATACTGCGTCGTTAAAACATGGATGTAATTTTTAAAAGCACCATTTAGAAATCAAGAATAATGGTAACAGAACATTAAGGAACAACACAACTAAAAAAAGATGAAAAGTGAACTTGAAAAATTTTTCCAAAGACTAGGGCAAAAAGGATATAGAATGAACACTTTGGGGAGGAGGTGGTGTAAAAATTAGAGGGGCCCAGTCCAGACATCTGAATAATTAATTGGAGAGAGTAAAGAGAGGAAATCATTAAACTAATAATTCAATATAATTTTATAGATCTTAAAGGTATGAGTATCCAAATTCAGAGAGTGCATTAAATACCACAACAATGACTGCAAACAGACTCACCCTAGTGGTCATCGTGGTAAAATTTCAGAACACCGGGTTCAGAGAAAGATTCTCTAAAACTTGTAATGAGGGAGAGGAAAAAGGAATTTATACAAAGAATCAATAATGATAATGAATTACACTTTTCAACAACAAGAAGGCATTGGAGCAAAGCCTTCCAAATTCAGAGACAAAAGAATTTCAAACTAGAATTCTATTGCTAAGGAACTGTCAATTCAGCGTGAAGGGCAAATAACTCGTGTCAGATGTAGAAAGTATGGACAACTTCTCCTGCCTTGCACTCTTTCTAAGGAAGCTACCAGAAGTGGTGTTCCACCAGAGCTCGGGGAGTAGGCCAGAGGAGAAAATGATGAGGGAACTAGATAACAGTGCCCACCATAAGACGATGATGAAGGAAATCTCTCAGATGATGGTGAAGGAGAATCCCAGCATGACAGCTATTCCTCAAGCTGTGACAGCAAGCAGGTCAGAAGAGATTTCCTCAAAAAGATGAAACTGAGAGATGGAATAGCTCTGAGTTTGAGTAGATTTACAAGAGAGGAGTAGAGCTTGATGTTGGATTAGTGATAAATACAAAGAAAACAAAAAAGAAACCCAGATCATTATTATCACCCAGAAAAATAAAATATTGTGCAGGAACAGGTAAGCAAAGTATCCATGGCTCAACTGTAAGTAGTGTTGACATAACCATAATAATGTAGACACTGATCTAATTAAAATTGTGCTATTACTCTGTTGAGAAGATGAAAAGATGGATGTGTGGTGGAGATGGAGATAGAGCAGAGTGTGTAAGAGAGAAAGCCAAGTCCCCTGTAATGGGAAAACATTAGCTATGGCTTAAAACAGAGATATCAAGAAGTAACAGGCATAGTATTTAAAGAAAGGAAGTAATAAAAGAGTCCACTCAAAGTGCGGAAAGAGGTTGCCTGCGTGGAGCAGGAAATTGGGAGTTTTGCAGAAAGACCAGGGGCTTTCATAACAAACCTTTTAAAACCTCCTGAATAAACAATCTGCTGGTGTAACTGATATGCCCAAAGTTTGTTTGGCCAAGGGAGAAACTAGAGTCAAGAAACCATTTTTGATGCTTTCCGAAAAGCTCAGACACGAGATTATAAGGATAAATAACTGAGGGAATAGGAAGAAGATGGTAGACTTGAAAGATGAGGTGAGCACACCACATTGTGTGAGTAATTTACACTAATAAAAGAGAGAGATGCAAATTGAGCGTACCTTCCCAACACCCACCAGCCAATCAGGAGTGAGTATGAAAATTAACCCCACAAAGATGGTGGGTTAATTTGCATACACAGGTGCCGAGCAGCCATGGGTGGAATGCAGGTATTCCGCACCACTTCAGCCCCTCCGGGCCTCTGGGCAGTGTGGGAAGACGGAAAGGCGGCTCCGAGCCGCAGTGAAGGCGGAAAGGTGGCTCTAGGCCAGAGCAAAGGTGCAAAGGCGGCAGCCAGGGGAAGGAAGGCCCATTCTTGCACGAATCTCCATGCTATCCTCAATAGCCCTGTTATGCTTTTCTTTCATTTTTTACTCTCCCCACTTCCTGACTTCCTGGGATTTGATGTAAACTACTCAGAAACTACTCTTTGTCCCGGGATCTTCTCTTGAGGAAACCCACTGTGTGTGGGAGTTAGAGTGGAAGAAGCCAAGTGCCACAAATCGGGTAGAGACTGAGGGAGATTCCCCTTCACCCTGTAGGCTAGAAATTGCAATGAAGGAAAGCATTCCTGAGAGTGAGCAGTGCTATAGTAGGTCCAGCGGCATATGATAAAAAACAAAGCAAAACAAAACCAAAAACAAATATAGTGGCCTAAAGAAGTTTATGTTTTCTCTTTCAAATAAAGGTGTTTACCTGGGAGGCACACGGGATTATATGGTGGCCCTAGCACTGCCACTTCCTGGCCCCATGGCGGCACTAGAGCTCCCGTTACTAATTTGGGGAGAGTAGTGGGAGGAATCAAGGGGAAAGAGGTTACCTTGTAAACTTGTTAATCCCTTTTAACAGATCCTTTCGGAAAGTTCCACACCTCTGCTAGAATTCCATTGGCCAGAACTTAGTCCACCTCACCTAGGGGTTGGGGAAAGAAAGGGGCAAGTGTAGTGCTTGATTCTGAGTAATCACCAGAAAAAGAAAAGTACAAAGAATTATTGTCAGGCTCAGTACAAATATATATATACAGCCCAAACCGGTTTGGCTCAGTGGATAGAGCGTCGGCTGGTGGACTGAAAGGTCCCAGGTTCGATTCCGGTTAAGGGTATGTATCCTGGTTGCGGGCACAATACCAGGGGGTGGGAGTGTGCAGAAGGCGGCTGATCAATGTCTCTCTCTCATCGATGTTTCTAACTCTCTTTCCCTCTCCCTTCCTCTCTGTAAAAAATCAATAAAATATATTTAGAAAAAAATACATACATACATATATATATATATAGTGCTCAATCCAATGGAATGCAGGAAGAAAGAAAAATATGTAAAAAAGAAGCATGAAAAATGGAGGACATAAAATAGATTCTTCTGTTCATTAGAATAAATGGGAATTGGTCCTTAAGATCATCTAGTTTAAGGACCTCACTCTATAGATGAGGAAAGTGCGGTCGGAGAGCATGGTAGCCAGTCACACCCTTGTGTAGTCCTCCCCCACAGTGGGCCAGGTGAGTTCACATGAGCACTGGAATACAGCAGAAGTGATGTTGCTTCTGAGATTAGGTTGTCAAGGATACTGCAGCTCCTGTCTAGTGGCTCCCTCACTCCTGGGTCACAAACTTTGAAGGAAGCCAGCTATCATATCATGAGCAACCCTGAGGAGAAGCCCACATCGTGAGGAACTGGTGCCTCTTGCCAGCAGCCATGAGCGTGAGCTTAGAAGCAGGTCCTTCAGCCCCCAGACGAACCTTCAGGTGACTGCCGCTCTAGCTGACATCCTGATTGCGACATCATGAGAATCTCTGAGCCAGAGCCATTTAAACCACCCTCAATTCCCTAACTTACAGAAACTGGGAGATAATGCTTGTTTGTTGTTTTAAGCTACTAATTTGGAGGTAACTTGTTAAGCAGCAATCTGTACTAATAAAAGGGTAATTTGCTAATTAGACCAGACATCTTCCGGATGATCTTCCAGATGTCCTTCTGGACAAAGAAAGCCACAGAGGTGAGGGCTGAGGCAGAGGTCATTAGGGGTGATTAGGTGGGGGCAGAGGCAGAGGTGATTAGGGGGTGACTAGCCAGGGGTTGAGGCAGAGGTGATTAGGGGGTGACTAGGCAGGCAGGGCAGAGCAGTTAGGGGTTGACCAGGCTGGCAGGGGAGAGCGGTTAGGGGCAATCAGGTCAGCAGGCAGGAGCGGTTAGGAGCAATCAGGCAGGCAGGCGGGTAAGCGGTTAGGAGCCAGCAGTCCCGGATTGTGAGAGGGATCCCATATTGGAGAGGGTGCAGGCCGGGCTGAGGGACCTCCATGCACGAATTTCATGTACCCGGCCTCTAGTACATAAATAATACGTAGAGTTTTTGTAACTTGCTCAAAGTCACAAAGCTACTTCGTGGCCGATTTCCAATGAGAGCAGAGGATTCCTGACTCAGGGTTCTATCAGATCCCATTCTATTCTGGCGTACCTTGGATTTCTTTTGTCCTTGGACACACACCCATTCAGGAGGTGTTAATAACTATCTAAAAACTCTGTTTTTATTCATAGGCGAAATGACACGAAAGCTGGGACACTCTTCCTCGTGGACTGCAGAATACGCGTCAGTAAGGTAAGCCTGTACTTTGACCTTGCCACAGCGTAATGCATAAGCATTTCTATCTTCTTGCCACAATTTCTGGAAGGATAGAGATGATTCAACTGTGTGCAATAGCATGGTGATAAAACCAGAAAGGTAACTTCTACTTGACTTCTTTTAACCATTCCCCAAGAATGACATCGAGTACGCGGTGTTATTCAGCCATGTAAATGCTTCAGTAATTCAGACCTCCCTGTGCAGTGAATCAGCGACGGGGCCTCGTGCCTGCATTGCTGTCTGTTGTCTCTAAATGGAATATTCAGAGAAGGGCAGCTTGCCAGAAAGGCACTTTGTGGCTTCCATTTCCCTGCCACCGCGTCTCCCACTTGGATGCACATGACCGTTGCGTTAGCGTTTTGTATGACCTCTGACTTACGGTTTGGGTCTCAGTTTTTAAAAATGCAATCATACAACATTCTTATTTTTTCCTTCCTTCGGGATATAGCTAGAAAAGTAGGGGAGAGGGGGTAGAAATGGGATTTGCGTTTCATGAGAACATGGGTAGTTTTAAAAGTTAATTTCAAGTGTTGTTGAGGCTGATTCTATGAACTCACACCGGCTTTTAGATGTATTTCCCATTATTCCTCATTACAGTCAGTAAGTTAGTTTGCTATCGTATGTTCCCAGCATTAGGGAGATTCTCGGATGTTTACATATTTTCTTCTCACTACACTTGAAAGAAAATAGATTTGCCAGCTATTCCCTAGTGTCCCTTATTCTCTTGAGAGTCGCTGAAAGATAATTTTTGCTCCCTTGATATTGTAGCACTCACACGCATGCATACACATGCACGACCAACTTATACTACAAAAATATGGATAACCGGACATAATTTTAATTTTTTAAAATATATTTTATTGATTTTTTTACAGAGAGGAAGGGAGAGGGATAGAGAGTTAGAAACATTGATGAGAGAGGAACATTGATCAGCTGCCTCCTGAACACCTTCCACTGGGGATGTGCCCGCAACCAAGGTACATGCCCTTGACTGGAATCGAACATGGGACCCTTTAGTCCGCAGGCCAATCCCTATCCACTGAGCCAAACCAGTCAGGACTGGACATAATTTTAAAGTGTGGGTTCTATATTTTATCTGGCAACCCTACCAGTTTTTTTAAACCTAATAACATATATATATATATATATATATATATATATATATATATATATAACAACATATATACACATATATGTATGTATGTATGTATATATATATATATGTGTGTGTGTGTGTATTCAGTATTAGTTTCAGGTGTACAGCACAGCGGTTAGCCAATCATATACTTTACAAAGTGATCCCCTGATATTCCCAGTACCCACCTGGCACCATACACAGTTACTGCAATATTATTGACTGTGTCCCGTACGCTGTATTTTACATCCCATGGCTATTTTTCTAACTACCAATTTGTACTTTTCTTAACACAATGCCTCTCGGCTTTTCTTGCCACCTCTAGGTGGCAGTCTAATCAAATAATTTCATGACAGCTGCTTGGCAGATTGAAGTTTAATACTGCACTATTTATCCTATGCTAGAGTATTGTTCAATAAGACTATTCACATTAAAATAGTTCTAAGAATACTAATTTTTATATAAAAGAAGTTTTCATAAAAGAGAGATAAGTTTTGAAGTTGCTAAAAACTAAATAGAATTCAGTCCTCATTCCACAGCCTCCCATCAAACAGATTCAAAGCCCTATGTGGTCCAATTCCAGTAAGCTACAGTGCACAGTTCTTCATTATATAGGACTGGATGCCCAATGCTCGTCATTATATAGGACTGGAGGCCCAATGCACAAAATTCATGCAAGGGGCTCGGTCCTAACAGGCCCCACCACTTCGACCAGCCCTTTCAGCCCCAGCTTCGTCCAGAAGGTCGTCCCGATGGTTGTTCTGCTGTTCAGTCTAATTAGCATATCTGCTCTTTATTATATAGGAAGATATTTTGAGAATTCTTTAATTTTTCATGATACTGAAAAGAGGATTTTTTCCTTATATTTTCTAGCAGACTACTTCTGCTGTGTAAGATAGCTATTGAATTTTGTATGTTTAATTTGCTTTAGACCATACTCTATAGCAGCGGTTCTCAACTTGTGGGTCGTGACCTGTTTTCTGATGGTCTTAGGCTCTACAGCAGTGACCCACAGGTTGAGAACCACTAGCAGGGTCGCCTAAGACCATCAGAAAACACAGATATTTACATTATGATTCACCACAACACGAGGAACTGTATTAAATGGTCGCAGCATTAGAAAGTGTTGAGAACCACTGCTCTATAGTTTAAGTAGTATTACTATAAATACTCTTGGATTTTTATAATAGACAATTAAATTACCTGCAAGTAATGTACTTTTCTCTTTTTAAAAATATAGCAATAAATCTCTTTCCACTTTAAAACAACTAAATATAGCTATATTAAACATAAGTATTAACAAGAAAAATAATTATATTGATGCTCTTAAAAAACTTTTTTTCTAAAACAAGATTTCCTTATTCACTCAAAACTATTATTATTATTATTTTTATAGTTTAACTCTATAATCCAAAAATACAGCCATAACCTTGTAATCATATTTATAGGTGAATGATATATAGAACTACATAAAAATAGGAACTCAATGATCAGTAGCTTCCACACTCATGAACGCTACCCCCTGCCTATTCCCCTAAGAGAGCTTCTACTTATCACAGAGGACTGTCTTCTTACAAAGCCAAAGGATAAACATCCCGGTGAAATTCAATAAAGTCCCTCAGTGACTTATTCCTTTGTTATATCCTGTATTCTAGAGAAGAACAAGTATACATTCTTTTGAATTTCTATGCAATAGCCTTTTATTTATTTATCTATTTTTACAGAAAAGTTACATTCCTTTCTGGCTCCTACCATTAGTCATTATCTTTTGAGCTGTGGCAGTGTACTCAGCACTACACAACACAGGACACAGTCCCTGTGCGTGCCTCAGGTTGTGAAACCACCTAAGCATTAGGACCTATGAAATCAGGAGTTTGGGAGGTAACACTTTGAGGCATTTTAGTTCACAGGCATCTTAATGTGTGTTGATGGATAAGCTATAAAACGGAGTGAAAGTTAAATATTTGAGAAGCAAACGCTGCACTAGGTGGCACTATTCGGTAATATGCTACTGACGTTGAACTTGACTAGTTAATGATCTTCGTATACTTTGCGTATTCCGGTAATTATTCTGCAAATATAAAATCTATTAAATATTTTATGATTATTAAGGTAATTTATTCTTTTAATGAAAAAGTTGAAAAATACCAAAAAAATATCTATAATTCTGTTTAGCTATCTTACAAGTGTGTGTGTGTCCAGGAAGCTCTCAATAAGGCATACATTTTGGAGCCAAACAAACCTGAGTTCAAAGTCCCTACTGATGCAGCTCAGGGAAAAAGATCTTCATCTCCTTTGTTCTGTCTTTTTTTTTTTTTTTTAACCCGACTTCAGCCACCACTCATTTCTTTCCGAGAGCTGCGCATCGTCTTTCCTTTCTGACCTTCATGGCACTCCTCCACCCGCTGTCACTTGGCTTCTGTCCCCCTCGTGCAGAAATGACTCTTCCTCCGGTCGCTCATGCCCTGCTTGGTGCCCAATCCCGGGCACACCCTCCTCTCTCCATCCATCCATCTCACGCTCCCTCTCAGCAGCAGTGTGGTCCTGGAGCCCGGTGGCCATGGTACTTGGTAGCGGTTTGTGTGCATCTTTTTCCAACTCCAAGTTCAGCCAAGACATATTGGTAGCTTGGAATTAGCCAAGGTGAGAGTATTTATACCATGGAAATCAGCAAATGCTACAAATCATCCCCATTTTAGCCAATTTGTAAGCGATGGCCAGCACACTGTTGGACACAGGTAATCATGTTTCCCTTTTCAGAACTCTCTCTCTCTCTCTCTCTCTCTCAGTACCACTCCCTGCTTGTCTTTCCATCTTCTCATTGGCTCTTCCTCTGTTCAGTGCTACATGTTAGCACTCCCCAGGCGTCAGTCCTAGGCCTCTCTTCTTCCTTTCATGTCCTGGCTTTAAAAACAATCTCGCCTTGCCCTGCTGTCCTGGCTCAGGGGCTGAGCGTCGCCCTACGAATCAGGAAGTCGGTCACGGTTGGATTCCTATTCAGGGCACATGCCTGGGTTGTGGGCTCGCTTCCCAGTGTGGGCTGTGCGGGAGGCAGCCAATGATTCTCTCTCATCGTTGATGTTTCTATCGCTCGCTCTCCCTCTCTGAAATCAACAAAAATATATTTTAAAAAAATGATCTCACCAATTTCCACGTATTTAAACATTACCATTATGCTGATCAATTTGCGATTTGTATCTGCAGCCCAGACCTCCCCTCTAAGATCCAAACTCAAACATCAAGCCACTTAGTTTAACTTGTACTCAATGTCTTACAGACATTTCAACCCGAGGGCCAAAACAAAGTTCCAATTTAACTTCATAAGCTTTTCCCTTTATCTGCTCCATCCCAACGTTCTTCAGTTCAGTAAATGGAACTGGCATTTTATTTTATCTTATTATTTTATTTTATTATTCTATTTTATTATTTTATTTTTGGTTTATCCTTACCCGGGGATATTTTTCCATTGATTTTTCTTTAGGGAGAGTGGAAGAAAGGGGGAGAGACAGAGAGAGAGAGACATGGATTGGTTGGTTCCTGCATTTGCCCCCACCAATGCTTGAGATCGAGCCTGATACATGCCCTTGACCAAATCAAACCTTCAGTCTGTGGGCTGACACTCTATTTACTGAGCCAAACCAGCAAGGGCTCTTATTTTTTTTAAAATCCTCACCTGAAGATGTTTTCATTGATTATTTTAAAGGGAGGGGGAGGAAGAGAGAGACAGAGAGAGAGAGAGACAGAGAGAGAGAGAGAGAGAATGAGAATTAGAATGAGAATTTCAATATGAGAGAAACAGCAATCAGTTGCCTCCTGTACATGCCCTGACCCAGGATCAAACCCGTAACTGTTTGGTTCACAAGATGTCACTCCAACCAACTGAGTCATTGGCTGGGAAAGACATTTTGGTTTGAAAGGACGGTAGTGAGACTCTGGCAGTTTTCCCAACAGACACTATGGAAAAAAGATGATGGGAGAATTTCTTTGTTGGTGGAAGAAGAAAAAATGTTATAAAATATATCACTAATGATTTTACCTACGCCAAAAATGGATTTGTTGTCTACCATCTCATATTTATGACTATTTATGGGTGTCCTTTGGAACATTTTCTTTTAAAAATATATTTTATTGATTTCAGAGAGGAAGGGAGAGGGAGATAGAGATGGAAACATCAATGATGAGAGAGAATCATTGATCAGCTGCCCTCAGTACACCCCATACTGGGGATCAAGCCCACAACCCAGGCATGTGGCTTGACTGGGAATCAAACCGTAACCTCCTGGTTCATAAGTTGACACAACCACTGAGCCATGCTGCTTGGGCTGGGACATTCTTTCACACTCTGAATCACTTGGCTTCATACCATCTCATCCTATATAATAAAAGGCTAATATGCAAATCAACCAAACAGTGGAACAACCAGTTGCTATGATGTGCACTGACCGCCAGGGGGCAGACGCTCAACACAGGAGCTGTCCCCTGGTGGTCAGTGCGTTCCCATAGGGAGAGCGTTGCTCAGCCAGAAGCCAGGCTCATGGCTGGCGAGTTCAAGTGGCAGTGGTGGGAGTCTCGCCGCCACCTCCGTGGCAGTTGGACACCCTAAGCCAGCAGTCAGACATCCCCTGAGGGCTCCTAGACTGTGAAAGGGCACAGGCTGGGCTGAGGGACCCTCCCCCCAAGTGCACGAATTTCGTGCACCGGGTCTCTAGTCATTATATAATTTACAGCTTCACAATTGTGTGCTCACTTGTGCCAGGTTATGCGGACTGGAGCCTTAGTCTCCTTTAAGCTGATGCCTGCTTTTATTCTCCACTGGTTTGACTCTGCCATCAATGATAAGGTCAATTTAATCTTCTCACCAAGATTGACATGGCTTTGACCCTATTAGCAAGAGCGCTCTGCCTGTACATTGGCAATTCTGCTGGTTTTGGAAGCTTCTATCCTAATTTCTATAGCACGATATTGAGTCTTAGGGGTTTGGAGTTTTGTCACAAACTCTACACCAGGTCATTGTTCTTCATGGCACGCAGGAATTCCCCACACTCACCGGGGAGAGGCAGGTGGGGTTCCATCATGTAGGCAGCAGTGCCAGCATCGGGCTGCAGGCTCCTTGGGTGTGATTTGACTTATCTGAACAGTGATGGGGAGGGTTTGTAAATGCGTGTCTTCAGTGCCCTGTGGATTCATCGCCGGTGAGGCAGAGCAGGGTAACTTCCTGCCGTCACTGTGCACATCCTGGCCTACCTGTGTTTGGAATGAGCACCCGGTATTTATCGGATGCCTCACCTCTCTCCTGGAACTAAGGAGACACCAGCCAGCAGCACATACGTAGTCCCTGACCATTAGAATGAACCGGTGGCCGCTCACCTCATTTAATGTTCCTTCCGAATCTATTCTTCTCAAGTAGCTTGAGGACCCGTGTTTCGTGTTCTGTTTGGTTTTCAGGTCACTGGTTCCTGGGGTGGGTGCCTTCGGACACCTCGTACTCTTCGGCCTGACTCCCGTAGGGCCAGCAATCTGTTCCTCCCTCTGCCTTGATTCCCTGTGCTGACTTCCTTTCCAGAGCCTCTCTCTGCAATATTTAACATCTCTCAGAATCTATAATTCTACACATGAAATATTTAACTTCTCCCACTCTGCTCTAGCAAACGCTGCCACGGGCCCTCATTTTTAGATTCGACACCTTTCAAGGTCTGCCTTCTGGCCTGGATCTGGATTACTCATTCCTGTGTTTTGACTTTATCTCTTCATTTTTCTGGTCCGATTTCCCTCCCAGTTTCTCCCGAGTTGGTGCCAACTGCTGTGGAATGTTCCCAGTGTGCTGCCCTATGAACCCCTCACCCCCTGCTTCAAACTAACCATTTCATTGTGTGTTAAGGCTGCCACATAATAATAAATAAAGCACTTAATATTTGCTAAAGAATGGAATACACATCATTCAGAACAGAATTCCTAAGGAACTAACCGCTATCAACCACAGTGGCATGCTCCAGCTCTACACAGCCATTTTAAGCGTGAGGTCTCTTAAATGTGTTAGATGTGGGCAGTTAGGAGGCTGAGATGAACTGAACACAGGTTTCAGAGTAGAAGTGATGATGGATAATTGGATTGGCGCCTTCCAGCATCAGTTCAGAAGCTCCTTAAGTGAAAAACAGGTCCCTCCTGGGAACATAGAGGGGTAGGCTCCACACAAACATGCCCGTTATTAACCAAGTAAGAATTACCATTTGTTTAATGGTCTATATTAAAACATTCTCTCATGTACATTATTGTACTTGCATGTTACAGTAACCTTGTGAGGTGGATATTATTTTTATTACTAGAAGCCCAATGCACAAAGATTCATGCAAAAATGGGCCTTCCTTTCCCTGGCTGCTGGCACCGCCTTTCAGCTCCGGCCCTGGAGCTGCCTTGTTCCGCTCTGGCCCCACCTTCCCACGCTGCCCAGAGGCCCTGAGCAGCTGGGGCAGTGTGGACACCTGCATCCTGCCCTGGCCCTGGCTGCCATCTTTGTTGGGTTAATTTGCATACTCACTCCTGATTGGCTGGTGGGTGTCACAAAGGTACGGTCAATTTGCATCTTTCTCTTTTATTAGTGTAGATGTCTACTTTGAACCCAGCAAATAGTACTTTTATCGAGTATTTACCATATGCTAGATTAAATGAAAATATACTTAGCATTCACTGATTATCTCATTGAATCCATAAGAGATCTCAAAGAAGAAGCAACTACTTTTGAGGTGAGAAAACTTGAGGTTTATACTAGTAGAGGCTGTGCCTGAGGATGCAGGAGTGCAAGTGAGAGAGCTAGGGATTTAAAGTCGCTAATCTCTTAATCATAAAATTGGAAGTTAAATGACTTGCCCAAGGTCTCCCAGCTTGAAAATTTAGGACTGGAATTGAGTCCATAGCTTATGATGATTTATTATTCATTTTTTAAAAAACAACTTTATTCACATACTATATAATTCACCTATTTAAAATGTAACATTTGCCCAGCTGGCATGGCTCATTGGTTGAGTGTTGACCTATGAACCAGGAGCTAAACGGTTTGATTCCCGGTTAGGGCACAGTTATTTTAGGTGAGCAATTTGTTAGGATGCTCAAGCTAGTAAAAGAAATGGGGCTGCTACGTGGTTGTAAGAATTAGTTTCCTGTTTCTAAGACTGTAGGAAGAATTTCTGGGATGATGTGATTCCCCTTAAAAAGCATTTCAGAATATAATATCTTCAAAATATAAGCCAATCATATATGTCTAGCTTGTTCACCATTATAATTCTAGTGCCTGCCATAGAGACTGAAACATAGTATAGATTCCACAAAATTCTGTTGAATCCATTAATGGGGTGACACTTTGAAATGTTGAGGCTTTACCTGGAGATCAGTGGGGACTCACTGGAGGTTTCTAGCATGAAGATGTTATGGTATAAATAGTGTTTTATAAAAACTACTAGAGGCCCAGTGCACAACATTCATACACTCTGGTGGGGGGGAGGGGGGCGCCCCTCAGCCTGGCCTGTGCTCTTTAGCGGTCTGAGAGCCCTAAGGGGATGTCTGACTGATGGCTTAGGCCCACTCCCTGCATTGAATGTCTGCCCCCTGGTGGTCAGTGTGTGTCATAGTGACCAGTCATTCTGCTGTTCAGTCGATTTGCATATTACCTTTTATTATATGGGATTCCCAGGGCAATGGGCAGAATAAACCAGAGTGGGTAAAGGCTGGATGCAGGGAGAGCAGCGAGACCAGACATATAATCTTCCTTTGGGTAAGAAGGAAGGTTAATCGTGGACTAAGTATAGTGGGAAAAAGGACTTATTTTGAGATGGAAGCAACTGGCAAATTTTCTGCCTAGAAGACAGTGAAAGGGATATTGTCAAGATGGATAATGAATAACTAGTTAACTTTTGTAGCTGGTGGTTAATTTGAAAATGTCTCCTCTCATGACTTATCTTTTTTCCTCGTATTCCCTGACCCACATGGCCATTTGATTGAGCTTGCTTCTTCAGTGATGCTCAATTATCCACCCGTTATTTTTTTCTAGAGCCATTCTGGTCACCTTTTCGTTGAATATTATAAACCTCCCAACAGGTCTGTATAGGTTTGAGTTGTGCAAACAACTAGACAATAACTAGAACCCCTGACACAAGAGTGCGTGGTGTAATGGAAGACGGGGAAGGGAGCCAGTGGGAGTCCCTGACTCTTGGAATTCTCCCGCCATCGGAGCGGCCTGAGGCACCACACCTGTTCCCAAAGCTGGAGTCCCTCCTGCTCGGGGTGGCGCTGCTGGACCTGGCGGCTCATCGGCATCAGACTCCCGCTGATAGAACAGCAGGCTGGTGGGAGACTGTTTCTGTGTTTTCTCGTTGTCACTCCAACAGACACAAAAAGCGGGTCCCTGGAGAGTCTTCACCTTCCTCTCCAGCCCCGCCCGCCCAGCCCAGCCCTGACCCTTCAGAATTTATGCAGTGAACCCAGGGTGCCCACAGCAGCAGCAGTTTGCCAATCCACGTGCCACGCAGGACAGGCACGCCGGTGTGCCACGGGGATTCTTAACCCCGGCAATCCCAGACTGACTAGCCAGGGGCACTGACCTTATGCCTTTAGATTGTCAGATAAAAATGAAATAAAAAATGACAACAGCTCACACAATAGCTGCCTAGTGTGAATGAATCAAAATTATACTAAATTTTTTTTGTGTGTGTGTGTGAGATGGGCAAAACGTATCTATTTTTGGTGTTCGCAGAATTTCAGGACTCAGGTCAGTGTGCCAGGAGATGAAACGGGCAAACCGCTGGCCTGCAGAGGTTAGGGGTCTGTGGGCTCCAGGCTGCTGGGCCAGACCCGCTCCCCAAGACCTCCCTCCGGGGCCCCTGGAGGCGAAGTCCCACCCGCTCCCCACCCGGCTGACTTCCAAGGGGGGGCCTTCTTCCCAGTAAGGGCTGAGACCCCTCCCCACACCCCCCTGTCCCTCAGGCCTCGGGGGTCCCCTCCTTCCCCTCCCTTGGAGGGAAACCACAGAGCAGCTCTGGCTACTTTGTTTCTCTCGGACCCGAGCAGGAGGCTGGGAGCCTCTACTAACAGCCACGCTATCAGTGATTCTTTTACATTAAAAACCCGGGGGGTGGGCCGGGGGAGACGGAGACCCCGACTGCACCCCCCCCCACCGCCCTCGGGGACACCAGCCCCGCCCGGCGGCGCCGCAGCAGAGCGGCCCGCGCGTCCCCAGCGGCCACGGCCACGGCCACGGGCCCGGGGGGCTGCGGGGCGGCGGCGGGGAGGCCGGGCGGCGGGCCCCGCCCCGCGCTGGCCGCCGCCGGTGGCTGTCAGCTCCGCCGCGCCCCGCAGCGGGTCCCCGCGGCCACTGCGCCCCCGGCGGGCGGCGCGGCCAGGTGTCCGGCGCCCGGGAGGCGTGCCCACGCCGCCAGCCGCCTGCTCGCCACGGGCGGGCGCGTGTGCGCGCGGGGGTGCGTGTCGGGGCGCTCTCCTCCTCCCCACGCCCTGCGGGGTTTCTCCGGCGCGCGCCCCGGCCCGCGCTCCTGCCGCCGGCACCATGGCCGCGAGGGGTGAGTGGAGGGACCCGGGGGGCACAGCCGCCCGCGGACCGGCCGGCGGGGCGCGGACCGGGGCGGGCCAGGCAGGTGCGGGAGGGCGGGGGGCTGAGGGACCCGGAGCCGCGCCGCCGGCCCCCACCCGGCCCCAAACTTTGCCACCCGCTCCCTGGGCTCGGGGCTGGCTGGGCGGGCGGGTGCCGGGAAGCCCTCGCCCTTGACCTTGACCTCCGGGTGGGGGCGCCGCCGCCGGGGGGGGGGGGGGGGGCAAGGCCGGTGGTGCCCGGGCGGGTCTGGACCAGCAGCCGGGCTGAGCCGGGAGGGCGTGGGGGGATGGGGAGCCGCGGGGAGGGCCGGCCTGGAGGGAGGAAGAGGTACTGTTTTTCTCCTCCTTTCTTGTTACCATTTTGCAGCTTCGGCTAGGGAAGGGCTCCAGGGCTGGATGCAGCCAGATTTAAAGCGGCAGCGCCTACCCCTCCCTCCCTCATTAAAAAAAAAAAAAGTAAATTCCCCACCTGGACTCCTCTCTGCATGCGGCGGTTCTCAACCTGTGGGTCGCGACCCCTTTGGAAATCGAAAGACCCTTTCACAGGGGTCGCCTAAGACCATCAGAAAACACCTATTTCCCATGGTCTTAGGAACCAACACACCGCTCCTCGGTGTAGCAAAGTGTAGCCATGTAGTTTACTGTTGTCCTAGGAAGACTGTTGCCCATGCTACACCATGATTCAAGACAAAAAAATTTCATTTATTTGTCATTAGAAATAAATATTTCACAATATATAATGACATATTGCTTTTGTGATTCATCACTATGCTTTAATGATGTTCAGTTTGTAACAACGAAAATACATCCTGCCTATCAGATATTTACATGACAGTTCATCACAGTAGCAAAATGACAGTGAGGAAGTAGCCACGGAAATCATTTTATGGTTGGGGGTCACCACCCCATGAGGAGCTGTCTTAAAGGGTCGCGGCATTGGGAAGGTTGAGAACCACTGTCTGCATGAATCTCCTCGGCCCGCCCCCCTCCCCTCCCTTCCCCTCCCCTCCCCTGTTCTGTCTGGAGTGAAACAGTTGTGGCAGGTGAAAGGGATGAAAGGAAGAGGAAAGCTTTCCAGGCCAGCGTGGAGGGGATGTGCTTCTCGCCCTCTGGAGCCAGCCGTGGTGCTGGGGCCGGCGGGGTTAGTCGTACACACGTGTGCGTGGCTGCCACTCTGAGGGGGAAATATGAAAGCAATCGAGTCACTGTGCCCCTGGCCAGCGGTTCACACCAAGTGACTGGGTTGCTTTGCCAGAGCATCGAGGGGAAATATTGATTATTTTTAGAAACTGTATGTGAAAGGAGTAAGTACCACCATCCCCTTGGATACCTGCAAAGGGTTCTTGAATTTCTGCTAAACTTGGAGGAGTTGCAGTTAAATGCTGAAGGGTTAAACCCTTCCCCTTTTTTTGGGGGGGGTGGGATGGGAAGGGGAGCAGGTTAGGAATTGAATAAGGTGCTGGGGTAGCGAAGTGCTGCTTTTCAGGGTTCATTCCGGGGCGGGTAACAAATAGAGTCATTGGTAGCCAGAATGTTTCAATTCCTCTTTAAGGAAACTGGTCTGGGTTGATCTGGCAGTATGGCTGGTCGGTTCTGAACCTGGACATGGGAGTGGTGAGGGCTGGATGGAAGGGACATCAATGACATTTGTTGATGCGGAGACAATACCTGCCTCACGATGTTGAATACTAGTAATGTGGTGCGTGTCGGAGAAAGAGAAAAGAGGATGGGGCGGATACGGTTTTAGGGGGCCGGCCGGATGTACGGGATCCTCTGGCTGGCTCCAGCTGAACGTCTCTGAACTGTGTTCAAAGTCCATGGCTTTCCCACATGCCCTCTGCCCCCAGCACCGCCAGGGACATGCGGGAAGGGCCCTCATGGGGAGTAAAACTCTCTGTGGTCAGAGTTCACTTCTGACCCAGCTTTATACCCCCACAAACCCTTAGCACAGGACCCTGCACACTATAGGAGCCTTAGCATGTCCTAGGAAGCATCCAATTCCCAGGGAAGCCCCCTGACCCAGTAGCACTGTCTCCAACCCCCCTCCCCCATCACAGGGTCTCTGTGGTTCCTCCGAGGATGTTAAAGGACTCAGAGGGCCAGATCTCTGGACCGGAACCGAATTCTCCAGTATTTCCGCTCGAACCTGGTTTCCAGCAGGATGGCTTGGAGTTAGACTTTGGTCATTTCACTCAGCTGTCTTGTTTCTTCTCCCAGCCCCATGCTGCTAATTAACTGTTTACAGTCTGACTGATCTTGCAGGGAAACCGGTGATAATAAGTATCAGTCACTGGTGCTTTGTAGCTGATACACTTTACCTGCGGTGCAGCGTTTTATCCTCAGAGTCACCGAGGCAGGTGGCTGCTGCTCTCCCCTCTCCTTTGACAGATGAAGGAACCCAGGTTTGAAGGTTCATGTCACTTTCCTGAGGGAAGTGGCCGATCCCGATTTCTGTCCAGGTCCGTTTGACTTCTGATCACGTCCGTGTGGTCTGACCACCTCTCTGCTACTAGTCCTTTGACTATGATGGTAAATATCACAGTCACTGACTGGAGAGAGAAGAGATGCTCCATGTTTGAGATGGAAAGGAAATGGCCTTTGTAAGTAGCTGGGAATTTGCAATATGTTCCGAAACATCTCCGTGGACATGTGGCAGAGACGAAGGGGAGAAGAGGTGAGCAGGGACGGCTGTCTGTCCTCTCTGTGGCTGAGACTGTAGGAATGGGGGAGGTGGTTGGGAAGGATCGGCCTCAGACGTCCTCGCTTTGGCGAGAGGAGTTTTCACTGCAGACCAAGCTGAGAGCCAGGCGGTACCCGTGGAAAGCAGAGGGATGAGGTCTGTCATCAGCGCCACAGAGTGGCAGCCAAGCCCTCAGCTGGCAGTGGCTCGTTCGTGTGGCTGGGGCATGGAGGGATGGACTGTAGGAGTCAGAGCTATGTGCTATGACAGGAGGAGACTTGCTTCTCTGTCTCCTCTCCCTGCTTCCTGTGACTCTGCCTGCCACACTACTTGTTGCATCACTATACCTTTATCAGTTTCTCTCAGGGTGATGTTGCAAAGATTAAGGCACCTCGATTTCTTACTGGTGGTCATTTGTCTGACCCGTATCAGCTACAGGTTTTCCTCTCTTTTGAGTTACAGAACTCTCCAGCACTTTATCAAACTGAAGAGAGACATTCTATGGCTAAGTTTTGTCATTACTAATTTGGATGCTAAAAAAAAAAAAAAAAAATGGAAATAGCCCTAGCCAGTTTGGCTCAGTGGATAGAGCGTCGGCCTGCAGACTAAAGGGTCCCGGGTTCGGTTCTGATCAGGGGCATGTACCTTGGTTGTGGGCACATCCCCAGTAGGGGGTGTGCAGGAGGCGACCGATCAATGTTTCTCTCTCATCAATGTTTCTGACTCTCTATCCCTCTCCCTTTCTCTCTGTGAAAAGTCAATAAATATACTTAAGAAGGGAAAAAAAAGTGGAAATAGCAGCACAATTCTTTGTTTTCCTTTTGCATTTAAAATAAGTGGGTTCCAATCCAATCAATGATCTTTTTCATGAACTAAATAGATTTTGACATCAGTATTTCATATGAGGGGAACCATGGTTTGGCGAAGATTTTTAGAAGGTTGATTGTTCCCACATGGTGTCTGTGAACCACATGACTTTTTTTTTTAAATATGGAGACCTCGTGTGAAGAGGGTAGAGTCAGCCACACCTCCCAGATATGGCTCATGGTCATCGGTTTAGCAGAGCTGTCTCTTGTTTAATTTATTTATTGAGACATTTTTATCCTCACCTCCCAATCCTAGTCCCTTCTCACATAGGCAATGATTCTAACACATTTGCTATACGTGTTCTTGACTTTATAGTAAAATCAATTCTTAGACCAGTTCTTATATTTACAGCTCTAAATACCAAGTCATTGTGTGTGTGTGTGTGTGTGTGTGTGTGTGTGTGTGTGTTTCAAGGATTAATTGTTTGGTAACTGATATTATGAACCTACTAGAGACCCGGTGTATGAAATTCATGCACGTGGGGAGGAGTGGTGTCATTCAGCCCAGCCTGCTCCCTCACAAATCTGGGACCCCTTGAGGGATGTCTGACTGCTCATTTAGGCCTAATCTTACTTGGATCAGGCCTAAACAGGCAGTCGAACATCCCTCTCACAACCCAGGACTGCTGGCTCCCAACTGCTCACTTGCCTACCTTCCTGATTGCCCCTAACCACTTCTGCCTGCTAGCCTGATCACCCTCTAACCACTCCCCTGCCAGCCTGATTGATGCCTAACTGCTCCCCTGACAGCCTGTTTGCCCCTAAATGCCCTCCCCTGTGGGCCTGGTCACCCCTAACTGCCCTTTCCTGCAGGCTTGGTCACCCCTATCTGCCCTCTCCTGCAGGCCTGGGTATCCTCCCAACTGCCCTTCTCTGCAGGCCCAGTCACTCCCAATTGCTCTCCCTTGCAGGCCTGATCACCCACAACTGCCCTCCTTTGCAGGCCTGGTCCCTCCCAACTGCCCTCCCCTGCTGGCCATCTTGTGACCACATGGGGGCAGTCATCTTATGTGTTGTAATGATGGTCAATCTGCATATTAGTCTTTTATTAGATAGGATAGAGGCCAGCTGGTTTGCCCTGAAGGGTGTCCTGGATCAGGGTGGATGTTCCCTTGGGGCATGGGGTCACCTGAGCCAGGGGCTTGTGGTGGCTTGCAGGCCGGCCACCCCTCTGGCAACCCAAGTGGAGGCCCTGGTATCTGGGATTTATTTATTGTCTACAATTGAAACTTTGTAGCCTGGAGCAGAGCCAAGCCTTCTACTGGCACAGCCATTGAAACTTTGTTGCCTTAAGCGGAGGCCTGGGCTGGCCAGGGTGTGCAGAAAGCTTGGCTTCCTCCATCATCAGGGGCAACCCAAGCCTCTCTCCTGCTCTCTCTGTGGTGGTAGCCATCTTGATTGGGAGTAATTTGCACACTCTCTCTGATTGCCTGGTGGGTGTGGCTGGTGGGCATGGCTGGTGGGTGTAGAGAAGGTACGGTCGATTTGCATATTATTCTTTTATTAGATAGGATATGTATTTCTGATCTTATTTGGAAGTTTAGATCCCTTAATGCAACAGCATGCCTTATTCTGTGAGGGTCTAGGTATAAAATGGTTAGTCCCACTCCCTAAGGAGCACACACTGAGATGTGTGTGTGTCTGTGTGTGTGTGTGTGTGTGTGTGTGTGTGTGTGTAGTCACGTACACATGATAAAGGTCACCATGGAGGGATGATTCATCTGGTGTGGGAGGGTCACTCACTGTGACGGGAGACAGCAGGAGCAGCTGCCCTTCCGAGGAGGTGGGATGGGCGCTGGACCTCGGAAGGTCAGCGGGGACTTGGCAGGCAGGAGGCTGAGGGTGTGCTTCCCTCTCAGAAGCCAGGAAAGCAGGGGCTGTGGGCAGGAAGGAGCCTGAGACGTGGTGGGGGCGACCCGAGATGGGCAGCGAGGCGGGAAAGA
Organism: Lasiurus borealis; assembly: GCA_004026805.1. NCBI lineage: Eukaryota > Metazoa > Chordata > Mammalia > Chiroptera > Vespertilionidae > Lasiurus > Lasiurus borealis. The sequence goes on along the minus strand of PVJN01004407.1, from coordinate 68,049 downwards.
AGGCTGGGGAAGAGGAAGGGATGAGGTAGGAAGCCAGCCATCCTTCCCAGCGGAGGCTGCCCCTGAGCAGAGCCGTGTACATACAGGGAAGGGAAGCGCAAGGTCCGTCAGTACATCCAGCCGCCCACGATACTCTGCCTGAGTGACATCTCATCCTGGCCCCAATCCTCTCTCCCGGGTTCCCTCCCTTTCAGATGGCAGCTTAGGCTCTCGGAGCCCTGTCTTTGGTGTCCTGCCTGACACGAGAGCGTCCCAGGGCCAAGAACGCGGGCGCACGGGAGCCGAATGCACGCAGCCCGGCAGCATGTTCGGCTGTGGCCAGGGGCGGGAGCGAGGCCAGGCCCCGGGGGAAGCGTGCGGTCTTCATGCGTCACATGTCCACGGGCGCGTGACGGGTTCCCTCGGCTCTGGAGAGGAACAAAGCAGCCCTCAGGCAGAGAGCCCTCTAAGGCGGAAGCCGGGATTTGGTGAAGTTTATAATCTCCCAGGGGAAATGAGTCTTCATCCTCCGGAGGGAAAAACGTTTCTTTCTCATGAGCCTGTGGTTTCGGGATCTTCTGGACCTTCATTCCCCGTTGTCATTGACGTACGTAGCACTAGTCTTACTCGGTACAGTTGGACATGGTGCTGCTCCATTCCTAAGACATGGCTTATTAAGGCTCCAGCTGACTTCACCTGTGGCTGCCATGGTCTGCGCAATCCCTGGTTTCCAATGTTCTTGGGTGGTGAAAGGAGAAAGGATGAGAGTGCTCAGCGTTTCACCCTCCTTAAAGCAACAGTCTCTAAGAATATCATCCATCCACCCACCCAGTGGTTCTCAACCTTCCTAAGGCCGAGACCCTTGCATACAGTTCCTCATGTGGTGGTGACCCCCAACCATGAAATGTTGCTACTGTGATGCATTGTGATGTAAATATCTGCATTTTCCGATGGTCTTAGGCGACCCCTGTGAAAGGGTTGTTCGACCCCCAAAGGGGTCGAGACCCACAGGTTGTGAACCGCTGCACCCACCCATCCGTCCATCCATCCATCCATCCGTCCGTCCATCCTTCCCATAGACATCTATGCAGCCTTCCTAGAGTTCACCACCAAACACACACCATTGAAAAGCCAGCTGCCTGTCTCATTACATCTTATAACATCTCACTAGACAGTGACAGCAATGTTGCCGCCACTAGACCGGTATAGAGGGGTGTTCTCTCTCCAGATGTGCGGCACTAGCCACGCATAGCAACTGTGCCAAAAAGGACCTGCGTTTTGTTCATTTCCCTTAAGAACCTCTTGAGAGGCACCATGGTGACAGTGTGACAACACTAAAGAGACATCTCTACCCCTATGCCGTGGACAGAGTGAGCCCCGTGTCTCCTGTACGCTCCACTGGGGTGCCAATATCTCTAGCTCTGCTCCCTTGCAAGAGCGAGGGTGTACTCCTGGCTGCCTTTGCGAACACCTCAGGGTCTAGAATACAAAGGTTGTCTTTGCAGATACAGCCTGGGGCCCAAACCAACTGGAGGGGAAGCTGTTTTACGGGAGGGGAGGAAGGCAGAGAGGGGGAGAGCCATAGAGAGACTGATGCAGGTTAAATAAGACTATTAAAGGGAGACATTGGATTTGAGTGTCACTTAGGTATTCGCTAGTGTAAATTGAGTTATCACCTTTTTCTTTTTTAAAAAAAAATATTTTATTAATTTTTTACAGAGAGGAAGGGAGATAGAAAGTCAGAAACATCCATGAGAGAGAGAGACATCGATCAGCCACCTCCTGCATGCCCCACAGTGGAGATGTGCCCTCAAGCAAGGTACATGCCCCCAACTGGAATCGAACCTGGGACCTTCAGTCCGAAAGCCGACGCTCTATCCACTGAGCCAAACCGGTCTTGGCACCTTTTTCTTTATTGAGAATGGGATAGGAGTGGGTGGCATTGCAATTTATATTAGATGTAAAAGGGATTCCACAGTTAAAAATAAAACAAAACATGCTTTCTTCTCTCCCACCCCTAAGAACATGTAGAAATGCCAACCGTTTATCTGAAAATCTCTTGACAGCAAGTAAGAAGACGTGTGATGCACAGTGGTTAGCTCTTTGGATCTTTCAAACTTCCTCACTGTTCTTCAGCCAGCTAATATGTATTGATCCTCGTTCCTGGAGTAGCCAGATTTATTTCAGATCCATTCCTGGGCTGATGATGCCAAAGTATTATTTACTGAAGCCATTTCACAAATATCCATTGGGCACCTCAGGGGTGAGGATTGCCAGGATCTGCAGGTGTAGAAATAGTAAAAGGTGTTAGAGTTTGTGACTGTGCAAGGCTCCGGCACATAGGGGTGGATCAGCATCTGTTGCTCACTTTGAAATGTCCGGTATATTTTACATGTACCACAGAAGTCACCATCCACACGGGACACTTCTGCTAACGCTGGGGGGATCCTGAGATAACAGGGGTCCAGTGGGGCTCTCCCAGGTGAATTGGGAGGCTGGCCTTCCTGACAAGCAGAGTTTCTAGCTAGCTACCATTCCTTCCTCTCAGCAGGCAAGATTTTGTTCAATACCTGAGTATCTGCCTGTAGTATTAACTGCAGCTTATATTATTTACATCAACATTAAATACTGGCCTGGTCAGCATGGCTTTGTTGGTTGAGTGTCGACCTATAAACCAGGAGATCACGGTTTGATTCCCCATCAGGGCACATGGCTGGGATGCAGGCTCAATTCCCAGTGTGAGGGTGCAGGAAGCAGCCGGTCAATGATTTTCTCTCATCATTGATGTTCCTCTCTCTTTCTCCCTCTCTCTTCTTCTCTGAAGTCAATGAAAAAATATTTTTAAAAAGTCCTGGGCTGGCTCTTTCCTCCTCTTCCATCTGGCTCTTTGCTCCTCTTCCATCCAGCACACTTCTAAGCTCTTTCCTGTCATGGAAGTTGGGGCACTCAGGGGTAATGGCTGTTGTAGATGGACAGTTAACAGTACAAAGTCAAATGAAATTTTGGAATAGCTGTTGCTGGTTTTTTTGTTTTTTGTTTTTGTTTTGTAATTCACATGATAGTTTCCTTCTATTGAGGCAAATATCTAGAGAAAAAAGTCTTGTGGGAAGAACCGTTGAGTGCCTTTGGTACCTCCGCAGTCCCTTTTAAAGGAACTAATTCAATTTCTTCTAATGAGCGTAGCATCGAAGCCGCTTTAAAATGGGTAGCGCCACAAACCTGAGGGTTATTCTTAGACTCGCCACCTACTCCATGACTTCCTGCCAATATATTTGAAATTTGTTTCCCCAGCACATTTTATTGAGAAAATGATCTAATATGCATTTGCCACTCTACGGAAATTGTCCAAAATTTTGTTTCATAATTAGTGGGTGGGCCAGACATTGTTTAGTGGACGGATTGGGGAAAATCCGTTATTTTATGGAGCACTGCGTTCGAACGAAAATGAAAGCAGGGACTGGGGGTCAGACACTCAAAATCACTTGCTCCGTGATTAGAGATCGTATGATGTGGGTCCTTTGTTGGATAATTATTTTAGGCTCCTAAGAGGACGGGCTCTATATGCATAATTATTGTTATTCACATTCTAATAAGTGGAAGTTCTCAGCTTTGTACACAGTGTTCTTTCTCCGACTCTGTGACATTATTACGTGTTTCGAGAATCATAGTAGATGGTACAATGTGTAGACTATCTTAGAGCCCGTTTACAAATGGTTTGCCTGAGAGAAGATCTCCCACAATACGTTTTGCTTACAACCGTGTCCAAGGTCTTTAGTTGCACTTTTCTTTGCCACTTACCGAGAATTTATTTGAAAAACACATCCACCGCAGCAGCACCGGAGAGCTGAATGGTAACAATGAAGGGAAACGAGGACAATGAGGTAAACAGCTATTTCTGGCTTTGAGCTCCGAATGGGAATGAACAGAAGGAGAGGAGTCCCAGAGTCTGAGGCAAGAGGGGGGTGAGGGGGACCATAATTTGTAAATGTGACAAAAAATGCAGAAAAGAGGTGGGGTGGCAATCTCCAATGGATTCTAGAGAGACCGTTGTTGTTCTGTGTTAAACAAGGGAATCGTATTTTGATTCATTCAAGCATTTGGATATCAGCCATGGTTTAGTTTTATCAGCAGTTCCTTAGTTTCTGTTTATTTTGGGGGACTCCATGCTCTGGTTAGACACGTTATGTAAATTGTGGGACTGTAGTTATGAATAATGTACCGTATTTTCTGGCATAGAAGATGACTGGGCGTATAAGACGACCCCCAACTTTTCCAGTTAAAATATAGAGTTTGGGATATACTCACACTATAAGATGACACCCGGCGTATAAGACGACTTCCGACTTTTGAGAAGATTTTCCTGGGTTAAAAAGTCGTCTTACACGCCGGAAAATACGGTACTCATTTATCCTGTCATCTAGTAAGTATTAGTTGGATACCTACTGGGTGCTCAAGTTGTTGTAGATTCGGAGGTGAGACAGCCAAATGGTCAAAACAAGAGAAGATGGTGACTTAGAGCAGAGGGTAGAACAGCAGGTGAGAAGTCATTGGATTCTGGAAATATTTCTACGGAAGTGCCTATAGGACTCACTGATGGGTTAGAAGCATAGAGGGGAAAAAAAGGAGAAATGTGGATAACTATTTTTTTAAGCAACCGAGAGAATAGCACATCAATTTCTGGGGTGAGGAAGAGTGTAGAAGGAGCCAGTTTGGGGTGTGGAAGAATCAGGCATTTGGACATTTAAGTGTGAGATGCCTCTTAGCCATTCTATTATGAAGATATTTAGAATGCCCATCTCACAGATGGAGAAAATGAGGCACAGAGAAGCCCAGAAACTCGCCTGAGATCATCTGGCTCCTGAGTGGCTGGTCAAGATTTAAATTCAGGTCTGGAGTATGCTTTATCCTCCACCATGCTGCCTCTTCCCATTCGGCTGAAACATATGCCAAGAAAATAATGTATCTGGTTTTCAGCTCTTAATTATTTATCATTTCCCATTCTGCAAGATAATTTTCTGCATTTTTAAACATGGCTTATTTTTAAGGGGGGAAAAAAAGTCCTGTCATCGCATTATCCCAAATTCTACCATTCATCAGGATTATCATTGTTAGCATTACAAAATCGCTGCTGAGACACGGAGAATCATATTCTGTGATGATGCCATTCATTCATTCATTTGCTCATTCATTCACTCATTCGATGAGACCACAGAGTTCTTGCTATGGGCCTGGCTGGCAGAGGGGGAGGTGAGAGTGTATGGCACTTGCCCCTCTACTCACAGACCTCCCGGACTGAGGAAGGAGAGAGACCTGTGCACAGAGTGTGCAGCGCATCGTGACCTGATTTGATGGTGGTGCATACAAGGTGTTGCAAGAGCACAGCTGATTGGATTGCTTTGGCGCCAAAGCAAGGGATATTGGAATGGGGCCTTGCAGACGGAGTTGAATTTGCCAAATGGAGAAGTGGCGGGAAAGTATTCGAAATACAGGAAGCAGCATGCTTTTGAAAACTGAGAAGAATAATTAGCTTATTACGTTTTAGAAATCAGACATTTGACGTTAAACATCAGATACAAGGACACCATGAGGAGAACTTGCAAACTACATAGAAGGACATAAAAGACTGAAGTCGTTGGAGAGACCTACTGTGCTCTTGGATGATCTGGCACAATGTTGTAAAAAATGTTCATTTTCTTTAAATATCTTCACAGAGGAAGTAAAATTCCAACTAAGATGTCAACAGAATATCTTCTTAGAGACATGGAAAAATTAAACTATTACTGATTTTGTAAAGCAAACAATGAAATTCTGCAAAAGAAGTGTCATCAGCCTTACCTGGTTTGGCTCACTGGATGGAGAGTCGGCCTGAGGACTGAAAGGTTCCGGGATCGATTCCAGTCAAGGGCACATGCCTGGGTTGCAGGCTCAATCCCCAGTAAGGGGGCATGCAGGAGGCAGCCAATCAATGATTCTCTCTCATCATTGATGTTTCTCTCTCTCCATCTCCCTTCCTCTCTGAAATCAGTAATATATATATATATATATATATATATATATATACACACACACCCTTTTTTTAAAGAAGTGTAATCAAAGGAGATTAGCCCTATGTAAAATATTTTTTAAAATATATATTTTATTAATTTTTTACAGAGAGGAAGGGAGAGGGATAGAGAGTTAGAAACATCGATGAGAGAAAAACATCCACCAGCCACTTCCTGCACGTACCCTACTGTGGATGTGCCCACAACCAACGTACATGCCCTTGACTGGAATCGAACCTGGGACCCTTCAGTCCGCAAACTGATGCTCTATCCATTGAGCCAAACTGTTTTTGGCAGCTCTACGTAACATTAAAACACAATCTGAAACTGTGTTGCTGGGGCCTCTGATGGCCTCTCCACCGCCCACCTGCCCGGCCTCTGGCCTCTTAACTGCTTTGACAGAGGCTCTTTACCGCAGAGCAACTGATCCCAGGGTGCAATTTAGAAAACTAATTCACAGCTAAAAAGCTAAAACTGATTTTTCAACCCTGAGAGCTATAATCTCACTGTCCAGGGAAACTCTTTTGATATAAAAGAGCAACCCATAATCATAAAAGCGTAATATGCTGATTAGACCGGATGGAGCCGGGGTTGCCTGGGAAGTGCGGGTCCCGGGTGCCAGAGGGAAGCCAGTGCCGGCAGCTGGGGGAGGAAGGCCGACTCCTGCGCGAACTTCGTGCACCGGGCCTCCAGTCTAACCATGAAGTTCACTCCAACAGAGCAATTTAAATAACACCAATGAAAAGTGACACTATCCTCAGTTTCTGAGATTCACTTCAAGAAAACAAGTTATGTGTATACAAAGACACTAAAATCAATCCTTTTATTATCCATAAAACGACTACCTACTTAATTACTTACTTAAAAAAAAAACACCACATACAACACATGGCTACCCTGGCCATGGGGCTCACTTGGTTGGGGTGTCATCCATACATAAAAGGTTGCGGGTTCGATCCCCAGTTGGGGCACATCCTGGTAGTGAACCATCAATACTTCATTCTCACATTGCTGTTTCTCTCTCTCCCTTACTCTCTTTCAAAATAAAAACCGAAACAACACATATCCTCCATGTGAGGATTAAAAAACAACAGCGAAAGGATCACATTGCCCTTTTTACATACCGTGTCTTGCGATCTTTCCATGTTAGCACAGACAGACACAGCTTATTTTGTAAGACTGTATAGTGCCCAAGCATGAGGTTGCAATTACACCCGATTTAATCGTCCTTGACTGGTTGATACTCTGTCTGCTTTGCTGGTCAGCGCTGCACCGAGCATGTTTGTGCTGAGATTTTTAGGACGCAGCCACCCACGTTAGACTGTAATTTTCAGTGGGGGTTCACCGATGTCTCGGAGAAAATGTCAGGGAACCCGGTCCAGAGAACACTTCAAAGCTCCTCTGTGGCGGGCTTGGCTGGGCCTCTCCTGGCTGCCTCCTGCCTGCCTGCCCCACTTCAGGCTCTGCCCAGCCAGGAACATGCTTATTTCTGCAGCTCTGCAGCCGGAGAGAATGATACAGAAGTTCCCTTCATGTCTGCCAAGAGATGGACCACTTCCAGCCAGAGGGGGACAAATATGTCCTCTCCCTTCCTATGAAGCCAACTTTATGGCCTGTTACGGGATCAGGCTTCTCTTGATGGACCCACTGTATTTAGGACTGGAGATTCACAAAATAGTCCGGAGCTGAGACATTTCCCAAAGGCTGGGTTATGTATTCTTATTCACGGCGACTTGTTGCCGTCAGTTAAAACAACAATAACAACAACAACAAAAAACCCTGAGCCCAGCCAGTGTGACTCAGTGGTTGAGCGTCAGCCTAGGAGCCAGGAGGTCCTGGTTTGATTTCCCAGTCAGGGCACAGGCCTGGGTTGCAGGCTCCATCCCAGTAGAGGGCGTGCAGGAGGCAGCCAATCAATGATTTTCCTTTGTCATTTATGTTTCTGTATCTCTCTCCTTCTCCCTTCCTCTCTGAAATCAGTAAAATATATATATATATATTTTAAAAAGCCAAGACCGGTTTGGCTCAGTGGATAGAGCGTCGGCCTGCGGACTGAAAGGTTCCAGGTTCGATTCTGGTCAGGGGCATGTACCTTGCTTGCAGGCACACAACTCCAGTAGGGGGCGTGCAGGAGGCGGCTGATCACGTCTGTCTCTCATTGATGTTTCTGACTTTCTATCCCTCTCCCTTCCTCTCTGTCAAAAATCAATAAAATATATTAAAAACACACACATAAAAAAAGACAAAAACAAAAACAAAAACAAACCTGAAAATTGGTTCTTTTTCCGTTGAGTCCAGTGCCCGTATTCTAAAACAATGAAAATGGCAGCGGGCCCTCTCGGGAGGAGGGGTTGGGGGAGGAGGTGGGAGACTTGGACTCTCCCTGGCGTGTGGCCCTGAGCACACCCCACAGCAGCCCTCTTCTGAGATCCCCATTCCCTCCTCCCATCTCTTTTCCGGACCATCTCCGAAGATTCTCCACTTGTCCCCATCCCGAAACTGAAACTGACTTCCCAGGTGAGGTGACTCAGTGTTACTCTGACCAAATTCCTGAATGTCCACCTCTTGGCTGGGGTTTCCGCCGGCGGGACCAGAGATGGGCAGCGTGTCCTGTCACGTTATCTGGGCACAGGGGGTGGGAGGATGCTGGCTGCTCCCTCCGGTCACGGCCCTCGCATTTGAGCCCGTTTGTCTAAATCTGTCTCCTAGACTTTCTCGGGGTGTTGCGTTCTGCTTTTGCCAGATGTCACTCCTGCTGCACCGGGAGGCCTGGTACATTCCCGAGAAATCCGTGATGGCTTGGGTGTTCCTCAAGCCAACAAACATGAAACTCCTCCTTAAGCGGGTTGCTGAATTCCATTTTTCATGACATGTACAGTGGTACCTCGAGATACAAGTTTAATTCGTTCCGTAACCTTGAGGCGTGGGAAGCTATGAGACGCTCGAGTCGTGGTAAACTGGTGGGTCATGTGCAGCCGGCCGATCTGCGCGATGACTTCTATCTCAACTGTTGCTCGTATTTCAAACCAAAAATCGCTCTTTGGACGGCTCGTATCTCAAAAATCTCGTATGTTAGGGCACTCGTATCTCGAGGTACCACTGTATAACTTTCTGGTCGAGGACCCCACAGCTGACACGAACCGTGGGCCCATTTTGCTCTCGGAAAGGGTCAGATGATCGTCATTAGGTTTGTGGGTTTAATTTATTTGGAAGCATTGACTGATAAAGCTTAGTGTAAGAACATCAGCTCTAATTTATAAGGGGATTTCAATGCCAACTTTTGTATGGAGTCAAAAGAACTAGGAAAATGTCAGTATCTTCCCCCCTTCTCTCCTTATGTCTCTTCCTGTTGTTTCTGGAAACAAACAAAATATCAAACATTTATTTGGAGAAGAGGAAATGCAACTGTGAGAGATGAGGATTATCTACTTGAGTATTCACTCAGAGGAGCTATCTCATAGATTATGTAGCTCTTGGACTTTCAGGAAAGTGTTAGTAACTGAGAACTTTTTTCTCTTCCTTTTCTCTTTCTTTTTTTTGGGTTAATCCTCACCCGAGGATATTTCCCCATTAATTTTTAGAATGAAAGGGAGGGGAAGAGACATAAAGAGAGAAACATGGATGTGAGAGAGACCCATCGATTTGAGCCTCTCTCCTGCCACCGAGGTACCTGCCCTTGACTGAAATCAACCTACCACCCTTCAGTCCTCGGGTAGAGGCTGTGTCCACTGAGCCATACTAGCCGGGGCTCTTTCTCTTCCTTTTGTTGAAACTGGTAGTTAAGTCAGGTTCCCCATCAAGCGCTGCAGTCTTCGGAACCACGGTGACCAAATTATGCCACGTCTTTCCCAGAAGCGGGAAAGGAAAGTATTGATAGGGAAGTATTGATAGGGGAGTATTCATAGGGAAGTATTGATAGGGAAGTATTGATGTGGAAGCTGGGAAAAGGCCGGACACATCCACTAGCTGTTGTTCACGGTGTCACACCGACTTCTCCTTCTGTATTCCCCGCTGCGGAATAAAATAGCCCTCGTGGAATTGGTGTTGGCGTGCTAAATGTCATCTATACAATACAACTTTAGTGCCTGTTAGGGTAACATTTTTTTTGAAACATTATTTTACTATCTTATTGACTCGGGCACATAAAAGGGATGACAGTGAGTGGAAATTTATTTCATTAATAGGATGTTAGCGGACGGACGTTTTATAGAACATTGTTGTCATCTGGAATGCACTTTGAGATTTAGTAGCGTGCTTATGCAGGTTATAAATATATCTACCCTCCGGTTTGTGCAAAGTGTTATCAACAACACTTTCGCTTCCCCAAGCTGTCTCTTCTCGAATTTATTTCCTAGACTTTCTCTGGGTTTTGCATTCTGCTTAAACTAGATTATACACATGTGGGATCTTCTGAAGAACACATTGGGATTTACTTCTTCAGATGAATATTATTAATGATTTCATAAAGTTATGACCAAGGACCCTAGTGGGGGTAATTTGACAGGCTGGCCTTTATTTGGGGAGCATTATTCATGGATACTGTTACCCATCTGAGTAGTAGGAACAAGATCTTAGTCAAAATCCAGGCAATAAATATTTATGGTCTTAAGAGCAATAGCTACAGCAGTGCCAAACCAGATCTTTAACAATGCCTGCCGCCCTAGCCGGTTTGGCTCAGTGGATGGAGTGTTGGCCTGCAGACCAAAGGGTCCCAGTTCCAATCAAGGGCATGTGCCTTGGTTGCAAACTTTTCTCCGGCCTGGGCCCTGGTCAGGGCGCCTGCAGGAGGCAACCAAAGGATGTGTCTCTCTCACATCGCTGTTTCTCTCTGTCTTCCCCTCTCTCTTCCGCTCTCTCTAAAAGTCAGTGGGAAAATATCTTCGGGTGAGGATTAAAAAAAAGAGAAAAAGCCGGAGGAGAGAAAACAAGTCAGATGTGGAGTGAGAAAACCCTTGTCAGAGAGAACAGCCATGACACTTCGGAGTCAGGAATGCGGTTGGAGTGCTTCAGGCACCTTGAGGCTCAGAGAGAGGGGGGTCAGAAGGAGGCTGCGGGTTTGGGGGGGAGGCGGTCTGAGGATTGGTCCTGAGCGGTCCTATGAACGGAATTAAGGACTTGGGCTTTTACTCTGAGTGAGGTGGGAACCATCGGAGAGGGTTGAGCAGATAAATGCACTTTTGCTAAATGTTGGCTTGAACCGAATATGCCGTTAAAAAATTATTTATTTATTTATTTATTTATTTATTTATTTATTTATGTGTTAGGAAAGGAGAGGGGGGAGAGAGAGACATCAATTTATTGTTCCACTTATTCATGCATTCATTAGTTGATTCTTTTTTAAAAAATATTTTATTGATTTTTTTTACACAGAGGAAGAGAGAGGGATAGAGAGTTAGAAACATCGATGAGAGAGACATTGATCAGCTGCCTCTTGCACGCCCCCTACTGGGGATGTGCCCGCAACCAAGGTACATGCCCTTGACCCACATCAAACCTGGGACCTTTCAGGCCGACGCTCTAAGCACTGAACCAAACCGGTTTTGGCCGTACATGCTTGTTTTAATTGTATTCCTTGTTCTTAGGAAACATTTCTCTCTTTTTGTTTTATTTTGTTTTGTTAATCCTCACCTGAGGATAGCTTTCCATTGATTTTTAGAGACAGTGGAAGAGAGAGGGAAAGACAGAGAGAACTATCGATGTGAGAGAAACACATCGATTGGCTGCCTCCTGCACAAGCCCCCACCGGGACCCAGGCTGGGAGGAGCCTGCAACCAGGGTACGTGCCCTTGACTGGAATGGACCGATGCTCTATCCACTGAGCCAAACCGGCTGGGGCGAGGGAAGCAATTTTGTCAGGTGCCATTGATGGAGGCCTCACTATGCGCTGGGCAGTGAGAGGCAGGGTAGCCCGGCAGTAAGAATAGTCTAGAACCTGATGCCTGGGTTCACACCCCAGCACTGCCACTCCCCGCTGGGGAACCCCGGCACATGCCCTCACTGCCCTGCCTGTTTCCTCACAAGCAGCGAGTTTCTCACAGGGTCGTGGAGAGAACTGCACGTGGTCACACAGTGCTTGGCAGATGATAAACACCCAGTTAACACCGGCAGCTGCTGTTTGCAAATACAACGCTGTTTTACCCTGACAAACACTCTGAGGTGTGTGCTGGCCCCATTTTGAAGATGAGGCGAGTAAGACTCAGGGAAATCAAGCCACTGGCCCAGGTCGCCCCCCTCGAGGAAATGGCAGAGCTGGGGTTCAGACCTTGGGCTCTTTGCCCTGATGGGGAATCGAACCGTGACCTCCTGATTCATAGGTTGATGCTCAACCACTGCACCACACTGGCCAGGCCAGACATAATCTTAAAGATGGGCAGGATCAGGTAGGGTCAGGTTGTTAATAATAGTGCTGGAGAGTGAAATCAATGACGCTTGGTTGAGATGTAGCAGTGTGATGCTAAAGCACTCGACATGAATTTTATGGACAGACTAGCAGCCCTGTGCACGAATTCGTGTGCCAGTAGCTCGCCAGTAGCTCCCTGCTGCCCCGCCCTCCTGTAGTGCCCTCCCCCCAGCCCTCCCTCTTAGCTTGCTGCCCTGCCCCCTCCTGTAGCTCTCCAGCACCACTTGTAGCTCGCTGCCCCACTCTCCTGCTGATCCGTGATCCAGTGCAGTCGGGTGTTACACCATGACGACCATTCGCATATTACATCTTCATTATGTAGGATGAACTGCGGGCGTGGTCAGCGAAAACACATGTTCTAGTTTCCCTGATGCTTTTCCCATCATTTCGACGTTACACAGAAGCGCGTGATCATCCCCTACGTCTTTGAACAAGATTCTAACACTGGAGTCGTGTTTCTGTGCAGGCATGTCTGAGAACACCGGTGCCTTGCTCAGTAAGCTTCTTTCTAAATCCAAAGTCCAGCGGGATTTCCATCCAGACATCTGCGAGCCCAGGTTGGCACGTTAGCGCAAAAGATGCATAAATGCAGACGCAAACCCAGTCCCCCCAGGACCTGCCAGCCAGGGAGCAGAAACGAGGGCAAGTCAGGCGCGTGCCAATGCTGCTGGCTCAGTAGCCTCGCGTGAAACATCGGAAGAACTCAGCATTTTCCTCCCGGAGAGCCTGGCGGAGCCCAGAAAGGGTCTCATTAGTGTGCGAAGAACCTGGCATTTCTAGTGTAAGCTTCTCACTGGCCCCTGCGCACAAGCTACAGCTGACCCTGGAAATAGCGCGAGAGTTAGGGTGTAGTTGGAAATCCATGTAGAGCCGAGACCGGTTTGGCTCAGTGGATAGAGCATCGACCTGCAGACTGAAGGGTGGGCATGTACCTTGGTTGCGGGCACATCCCCAGTCGGGGGTGTGCAGGAGGCGGCTGATTGATGTTTCTCTCTCATGGATGTTTCTGGCTCTCTATTCCTCTCCCTTCCTCTCTGTAAAATATCAATAAAATATATTTTAAAAAATCCATGTAGAACTTTTGGCTCCCCCAAAACTTAGCTAATAATCACCTACTGTTGACCCAGAGCCTTACTGATAACGTAAATAATGGATTAATACATATTTAGTATGTTATACATAGGGTGTGCACACACATTTTGAATAAGGACAGAGGCAGTGTTCATTAAAATACATTTCATTTTCAAAATGGAGCTGTGAGCTGTTAGAGCGTGTATACTTTTCTTTTTAGGACACCCTTATGTTATATGCTGTCTTCTTACAATAAAGTAAGCAAGAGAAAAGAAAAGGCTGTTGAAATCAGGAGGAAGGGAAACTACATAGTCAGTACTGCATGTATTTATTGGGAAAACAACAACCTGCATGTAACTGGAGCCGTGCAGTTCAAACCCGTGTTGCTGAAGGGACAGCTGTACTTCTTACCACGGCCCACAGACCGCTCCCGCCAGGCCCTGCGCCCATGGCTCTGCGTGCGTTCACTGGCTGTGAAGGAGGGAATGCTCCCAGCCACTAGATGGGGTAGGCAGGAGCAGGTCTGTTTTATTTAAATGTATTTTATTGATTTTTTTACAGAGAGGAAGGAAGAGAGATAGAGAGCTAGAAACATCGATAAGAGAGAAACATCGATCAGCTGCCTCTTGCACACCTCCTACTGGGGATGTGCCCACAATCAAGATACATGCTCTTGATGGGAATCGAACCTGGGACCTTTCAGTCCGCAGGCCGACGATGCTCTATCCACTGAGCCAAACCAGTTTCTGCGAGCATGTCCGTTTTAGAGGCAAAGAAACAGAGCCCCTGAGATCGTAGACTCACAGCGCTCGCTATGAAGTGGCCTTTCTCGGGATCCCTCAGGGATTCAACACGCATTTCATGTGAACCACGCAGGTTTCAGGCGCCGTTCCCATGCCAGGAATCAGCAGCATGGACAGCACAGCTAGGGCTTCCATTCTCCGGTTTGTGACACTGGGGGGCCAGGGGAGAGGGAGGCCACAGAGACACAGAGACGGTACCCGCCCGAGGAAAGGAAACCAGAGACTCGAAGAGAATGACTGGCGGGTGGGTGGGCATCCATGAGGTGCCGGGGAAGCCGTTTCGTTTCGAGAAGGAGCCTTGGAGCTGACATCAGAATGAGGAGCGGGCGCAGCCACCTGAAGGCCACGAGGACCCGGGTCCCAGGTCGAGGTCACAGGCTGAGGGAACGGAGGGGAGCCAGTGTGTTTCAGAGAGGAGGTCCCCATGGCAGGAGTGAAATCGGAGAGGAAGCTGGAGGGGGGCAGTCCAGGCTGGGCTGGGCTGGTCTGTGGCAGTGAGAGTCTGATTTTATTCTCGCAGAAATAAAAACCCGCTGGAGGCTTTTTCACCGGCTCAAAGTCACTGAATCGGGAAGAGGTGTGGTTTTTTGTTTTTGTTTTTTTTCCATATTCAACGTACTGCTCTGGATGTTTTCCTCGAAGAAAGAAGCAGGTGCAGCGTAGCGTGCAGAATGCACTGTTTTTGTTTTGTTTTGCTTGTAAACGGTTGGAAATCAACCCAAATAATGCAATGATGGGACACAAAGAAAAACGGTCTCTCTCCACGCGTCTTGCATGTGGGAACAAAAGACAGCTGTTAGGAGAGTACTTAGGCATTTTGTCATTAACAAATTGATTGTTTTATTTAAAATTCAACACAGCAATTATAGAATATTCAGAGGGATTTAGAAAACAACAAGAGGGTTTTTTGAGCGGGGGCACGATGCTGTCTGTCTCACATCCTTTTTTTGAAATATGTTTTTATTGATTTCAGAGAGGAAGGGAGAGGGAGAGAGAGAAACATCAATGAGAGAGAATCAGGGATCAGCTGCCTCCTGCACGCCCCCTACTGGGGATCAAGCGCAACCCAGGCATGCGCCCTTAATGGGAATCAAACCTGGGACCCTTCCGTCTGCAGGCCAGTGCTCTGTCCACTGAACCACACCAGCCAGGGCTTGACTCACACCTTAAGACTTCACGGTGAGGACAGTCAGCTACAGGCTGGCGGGAGAGAGAGCAGAGAGGAGCCTTTCTGGTGATGAAGGGGAGAAAGGACGTGGCTCAGAGGCTGGCAGCACAGTGGAGGGAAGACCAGCAGACAAGTCACTGAATCAGGAAGATACGGTTTTTCATATCCAACTTGCTGCTCTGGATGTTTTACTTGCAGGAGTAGATGATGTGTGGCATGTGGAATATGCTATTTTTGCTCTCTTTTGCTTGTAAATGGTTGGAAATAAACTCAAGTAATGTGATGAGACACAAAGGGAAATTGGATCTCGCCACAAATTTTTATTTTTTGGTGGAATGAAAGACTGTTGTTATGTTACTTGAACATTTTGCAATTAACTAGTTGCTTTTGTAATATCTAAAATTAAATAAAGTTATAAAATAAAATTATAAAACATTCAGGGGACTTCAAAAGACACTTAGGAGAGCCTTTGATAATGCAAAATAGACAATTGAGTACTTTTTATTTGTCTTGAGTATTCATATTCCAGAAGAATGGAATCAGCTTGAGAGAAGCTTGCGTTCTACCAAAGTGAGCAAAATCCAGAAGAACTGAAGGGAGAAGCAATCTGCTTTGCCCTGAAGGAACCTAAATGTTCTTGTTACATGTGGACCCTCTACAAGTTATGAGTAGGTTGTATGTTGTGTTTGATTTTAAAAAAAAGTAATTTTTTCTTACTGACATTCTGTGGTAGTTTTCTATAAACTACTTTTGATGTCTATAGAAACCTCTACAGGATTCTTTTCACGGTCACACAATAATGGCAGTGAGCGAACAGACCTTAATGGAAACACATATTGCTAACTTGTTCTCCAGAAAGGCTGTATCATTTTAATTTTCCACTAACAGTTTGTGAAAGTGCCCTCACAGTCTCTGGGTTTTAAGTTAAAATAGTCTGTCAATTTGCCCGGCTGGCGTGGCTCAGTGGTTGGGCATTGACCTATGAACCAGGAGGTCAGGGGTCGATTCCCGGTCAGGGCACATGCCTAGGTTTCAGGCTCGATCCCCAGTCATTGATGTTTCTCTCTCTCTCTCCTTCTCCCTTCCTCTCTGAAATCAATAAAAATATATTTAAAAATAATAATAATCTGCCCATTATTCACGAATAAGAATATGATGAGGGCCGAAACTGGTGTGGCTCAGTGGATAGAGCGTCAGCCTGCGGACTGAAGGGTCCCAGATTCAATTCTAGTCAAGGGCATGTATCTTGGTGGCGGGCACATCCCCAGTGGAGGGTGTGTAGGAGGCGGCTGATTGGATGTCTCTCTCTCATCTATGTTTCTGGCTCTCTATCCCTCTCCCTTCCTCTCTGTAAAATAAAATAAAATATATTTTTTAAAAAAAAGAATCCGATTAGGAATGATTCTGACCTTGCCTGATATATTTCATGGTGGGGGGCTGGGGGACGCGGCCAGAAGCATGTCCCTCCATTTCTCCTCCTAGAGCTATTAGCCTTTCTTCTGATGTGTGTGTCCAGATTCCTCCCCAGGTGCTGGCAGGCCTTCCTATTTTAAACCCAGTGATCTTTCATCGCTTTAAAGGATTCATATCAAGAACCAGCCGGAGGAGGCGCTGGCCAGGAGGTGTCTTAGGGGGACTCGAAGGAGCAAACCGGTGTCGTTAAGTGGCTTCAGTGCGAAGGCAGCCTCGTCCCTGAGCTGCGGTCCAGCCGTCTCCGCAGGAAAACAGAACCTTCCTTATGTCAGAGGTCGGCGTCCACCGGAGCCCTGCCCAGGGGACTGGCCACTTCTAATCGGGGGAGCGCTCGTTTTCCTGTAAATTGAGATTTGAGCTACTTCCTTCCCCGAGCCACAGCTTTCCATTTTAACGAGTTCCCGAGGAGGGTGTGTAGGAGCCGGGGTTTAATCGTGCCCAGATTTCCTCCTGGGCAGAATCAGAAAATTCCCAGGGAAGTGGTGGGAGTTCCCTCGGTTACTTATTTCTACGGTCCCGGGCAGTCACTTCACATGCCCCATGGAAACGGAGGAAAGGGGTAAAGCTACTGCGAAAATCTCCGACTGTCCATTTGTGTCAGTGCTCCTGCTTTGTTTTTTTAAAATGTATTTTATTGATTTTTTTACAGAGAGGAAGGGAGACGGATAGAGAGAGCTAGAAACATCGATGAGAGAGAAACATCGATCAGTTGCCTCCTGCACACCTCCCTCTGGGGATGTGCCCGCAACCAAGGTACATGCCCTTGACCGGAATCGAACCTGGGACCTCTCAGTCCGCAGGCCGACGCTCTATCCACTGAGCCAAACCGGTTTTGGCTGTTTTTGTTTTTTAAATCTTCACACAAAGCTATGTTTTTATTGACTTTTGGAGAGAGGAAGGGAAAGAGAGAAAGGGAGGGAGGAAGGAAGAGAGACAGGGGAGGAGGAAGAAAGGGAGGGAGGAAGAAAGAGAAAGAGAGAAATGTGAGAGAGAAACATTGATAGGCTGTTTCCTATACGTTCCTGGCTGGGGATCGAACCTGGAACCTAGGTATGTTCCCTGACCAGGAATCAAATCCGCAGCCTTTTGGAGCCCAGGACGATGCTCCGACCCATGAAGCCACCTGGGCAGGGCCTGCTTTTCCTAGATGCGCGCATGAAAGACTTAAAGTGCCTATTCTTAAAGGGAGTTTTTACTTACTAAGAACTAACAAAATAGGTATTATTAAAATTTTAAGATACATACTAGCATTTGCCAGACAATTAAGAGTCACATAAAGCCGAAGCCAGTTTGGCTCAGTGGATGGAGCCTCGGCCTGTGGACTGAGGGGTCCTGGGTTCGATTCCGGTCAAGGGCACATACCTTGGTTGTGGGTACATCCCCAGTGGGGGGTGTGCAGGAGGCAGCTGATGGATGTTTCTCTCTTATTAATATTTCTAGCTTTCTATCTCTCTCCTTCTCTGTAAAAAATCAATAAAAAATATATTTTTTAAAAAAAGAATCACATAAATGTATCTTAAACTGCCTACTGCATTGTGACAGACTCCCCATCTATTGCCCAGAAGCAGTGTTAAGTCATCTGGTGACAGTCCTTCCTCGGTGGCCTGTGATTTGCACATTGTAGGCTCAGACTAAGACAAGAAGTTGGTGCTAGCGGGTTTGCCGTTACTTTAGAAGTAGCTCTCCTCCTCCCACCTGGGAGTACCGAGCCCATCCGTGGTGCTCAAGGCCAGTGAAATGGGTGTTTCTTTTTCCTTATTTTTTTTCCCAAGAGAAATATACGCTCCCAGGAAAATACCTTGGCTGTGCTTCCTTTAGCGCAGTAGGGCGTTCAGTTTATTTCCTAGTGTTGAAGCAATCATAGTTCGATTCCCGGTCAGGGCACATGCCCGGGGTTGAGGGCTCAATCCCCAGTAGGGGACGTGCAGGAGGCAGCCAATCAGTGATTCTCTCTCATTGATGTTTCTCTCTCTTCCTCTCTCTGAAATGAATAATAATAATAATAAAACATATTTAAAAAAATCAAAAAAGTGGGAGGGGGAGTCAAGAGTGAAAAGAGGCTGGAGGTCAGAAGACTGGGAAAAGGGGTTCTCCCAAACTCTGAGCAGGGGCTGCGGTAAAAAAAAGGAGCGAGCTGCCACAGATAAATCTAGACTGTGCCAATGCACCTTCTCCTCCCAGTGTTTCTAGAACATTCTATTCAGCCACGTACAGTTAGAAACTCTTTTTCAGACAGATATATGTAAGGCATTACTACATCCCGTCGGCATTCTAAAAAGGCAAAGCTGTGAAGTGGTATCTCTGTCTCTGTGTCGGTCCCTCGCTCTAAGGGATTTTGTGTTTTTATCAGCCACTCTGGTTCACCTCAGTGTCACCTCGATGCTGTCCCTGGGCTCGTGTGTAGATAGCTGTCTCTGCATTTACATTTTCCCCAGCACAGATATGTCCTTTATTGTTTTTAAACAGCAGTTAGTGAATATGTATAATTGTTACTTTTACTGCTTGGTCAGCAGGGACTGAAATGGTTCCGGAGGATTGTTGTCTTTTAATTTGTCACCTTGTCAGCCAGCACACTGGTCTCATTCTTTGTCTCTGTTTGGCTTGGCATGGTCATCAAACCCCTGGTGGCAGTGAGGATGGGAGCACTCTAGCCCATTTATTACGTATGTAATAGGTCTTCACCTAATGCAAGGAGTACCTTAAGTCTTCACTTAATGCAAGGAGTACCTATGGCCCATTTATTACGTTCTTATGTATGAGGTCTTCCCTTAATGCTTTATCTCACATCATAAGGCCAGGATCCTCTTCCCAGACCACAGGTGGCCTCATAGTGGATTTTAGGAATCTGTGCTTCCTGGTTCCTGGGGTGCTGGGAGAGGGCCCTTGAAGATTATGAAAATGGGGGTGGGGGGGCAATGGGAAGCTATAGATACAAGTAATACATTAATAAAAAAAATAAAAAATAAATTTATGATGAAGTGTTAAAAAAGATTATGAAAATGATTCTAGAAAAATACTGCCACCTGTCAAAATCTCTTTTGCAGAAACTCCTGTGTTTTTGTTTGTGTGTGTGTGTATGTGAATACATTATTTAAAAATAAATTCCTTTGCAAGTTTAGACGTCACGTTGCTCTACAAAATGTAGAGCAAGGAGAGCTAGTGCCCTCCATGGAAAAGAAGGAGTGAATAGATATCTTGAGACGGACATGGAGATGTGTGATGGTGTGCATTGTACTCCTTCACCTGGTCTCCTTAGTGACACACACACACACAGACACACACACGATGTTGTTGTATTTGGCTATTGATTTCCGGTCCAGCTTTGCAAATATAACTTGGACTTGGCCACAAGAGCAGTTTTACCCAAACATTTTTTATTCTGACACCCATCATTTATATCTATGAATATAATAAACATTTAAGATTTTAAGAAGCAAGTGGGATGCCAGTTGGCTTTCAAATCTCCGGAATACAGCGAATGAAAGTTTTGTCTGTCTACACCGTCTACGTGCAAAGGATATGAAGAACGGCGCTTCATTGGCCCTAGAGATAACAAAGTGAATACCCTCAGGTGCCCGAGGGAGTCCTTTCCCTTTAAACTCACGACCTTCCATCTTATTCCAAACATATACCCGCCTCTCTCCCTCTGGCAGGTCCCTCTACCTGAGGGCTCACTAGACTGTGAACTTGTGGAGTACAGGGATGCAGGAATCTGTCTTGCCTGTGTACACGCATGGTGTACACGCTAGGAGGAAACAGTGACCCCTAGTTGCCCTCGCTAACTCGCATCTGACCAGCCCTGTAAGCCGCTGGAATCCTTTCCGGAACCCGTGCGGGTAGCATGTCCTCCCTTCAAAGCTACTGCAGACAAGAACCGTCCCAACCTCGTGAGTATATTTACTTATTAGATATTTGCTGAGTTTTTACTAAATTCAGGGCCTGATGCTGGGCATGTGGGAGACACTCTACAGAGACCTTACTCTCAGGACACTCACCAGTTAGTTGGGGAGAGAAGAGACAAACTTTTGACAATTCAGTAGTCCGTGAACAAGAATTAGGGAGGATTTGATGCCAATAAGTGAAGTCGCCCACAGGAGAGCGCATAAGGTTGGGAAGACTTTCTCCTGACGGGAGTGGGGCTGGGTGTGAATGAGTTGGAAGGATTTGGAACACAGAGGTGGGAGAAGGGGCTTGCAGCGAGTGGGTGCGGGTAACAACATGGGTCCGTTGGGGGAGACAGAGGAAGTGGTTGGGAGAAACAGAAGAAAACAACTGGAGGAGAACGGAGCCTTTGGGGTGTCATGACAGATAAGGCTGGAAAGCTGGGTTAGGAGCATGCTGGGAGGGTCACAAATGTCAAGTTGTGCAAGCTGGACTTTGCTGTGAAAACAGGAAACCATAGGAGAGGTTTTTGATCAGGGGAGTGACATCATGCAAGTGGTATTTTAGGGAGATTGGGTGGGGAGCCAGGTCCAGGATGAATTAGATTAGGGGGGCAGGGCCTGGGGCAGGAAGACTATGTAGAGTTAACTGAACCTACCTCCTCAAGTCTCAGGATCCTGAGGGTTAGCGGTGAAAATGCAAAGGAATGAGATGACAAAAACCATTTTCCTGGGACGAGACAGCAGCAGGGACTCTGCTTCTGACGCAGGAGGTATCCAGCAGAAGCACCTAGTCTGTCAAGTATTGGCTGCAAATCAACCCTTCCTCTAAGGCAGCGGTTCTCAACCTGTGGGTCGCGACCCCTTTGGGGTCAAACAATCCTTTCACAGGGGTCGCCGAAGACCATTGGAAAATGCAGATATTGACATCATGATGCATAGCAGTAGAAAAATTTCATGGTTGGGAGTCACCACCACATGAGGAACTGTATGCAAGGGTCGCCCCGGCCTTAGGAAGGTTGAGAACCACTGCTCTAAGGAGACTGGATGTGGATGTTGTACATCGATTCTCCCATGTGCCACGTGTGTTCCTTGGGACCTGAAGACGATGAGGTTTGGCATCTCTAAGGATTCAGCCCAGTGGGTTCTGGTTCCACCCATAAATAAATAACGTGGGCCCGGGGTGCTACAAGAAGGCCGGCTGTTCATTGTTCGGGGTGTCTCATTAAATCCCAGACACTGAGCTTCAGATCTTCAAAGAGCATCTTTTTGCTTGGGGTGCGTGCAGCATCGCACCAGCTGAATGACACGTGTGTATTATATCTGGAAAACAAAGTAGGTGAGAACATGCAAACATGCATGTCCATATAAAATGGATCTAGGAATAAAATGATTACCTCATAAAGGCTCATCCTTCCAGGTGCTGTTGGCGGTGACTTTAGCGCTAATTTGTGTAATTTATGGATTAGTTACATAATCCAGAGTGTCATTAGTCTAGTGGCTGGGGATTTTGTCATGGGGACTGATCATAGCGTACTCGATCATGTCACTCCAGGTAGACCTTTGTATTTTAATAGAGGAAACAGCACTCTCGCTATTTATATTCCACGTTTTCCTTCCAGAAACACATTGTTTGTGTGCACATTATTTAATGAAGGAAACATAATCCATGCACAATAAAGCAATTTTTGAATGGAGAATGAAAAGCCATTGAATTAGGCTGGCTCATTTGTATGGAAGTTTACTGACATAATAATACCTCTGTTCTCAACATGTTTATATTTGAGTGAAGTGGCTTAAAGAGTGAGGAAACTTTTTTTTAAAAAAAGTAGTTTATTGATTTTGAGAGATAGGAAGGAAAGAGAGAGAGAGTGAGAGAGAAAGAAAGAAACAGCAATGATTAATGGGCTGCCTCCTGCAGGCCCCAATCTGGGGACTGAGCCTGTAACCCAGGCATGTGCCCTTGACTGGGAATTGAACCAGCAACCTCTTAGTGCATGGAATGAGCCACACCAGCCAGGAAGCTTATTTTTTTTAATTGGCTGATAATTTTATCCAATGATTGTACTTCCCAAGCCGAATAACATGGCTTTTGACTAGCAGACTAGTAGACCAGAAGGCAAAACAATCAGAAAGTTTTGCTTAGCAAACTTCTGTTTCATCACGATTTCTTTTTCCTATTTCCCATAACACTGTAGTACAGCCTCATTTTCTTTGGCCTGAATTTAGTGTAGTCAGTTTTATCAAACTTTTTTTTTTAATTACTTGTGCTCTTTGACCCCTATTTAAGAAATTCTTTCTTACCCTCATTAAAGCTATTCTATCTTCTCTTCTAAAAATTTTAGCTTTTCTCTTCTTATTAAGATTTTTGGGCCTAGCCAGCATGGCTCGGTGGTTAAACATTGAACTATGAACCAGGAGGTCACAGTTTAATTCCTGGTCAGGGCAAATGCTCAGGTTATGGGCTCTATCCCCAGTAGGGGGCATGCAGGAGGCAGCCAGTCAGTGATTCTCTTTCATCATTGATGTTTCTATCTCTTGCTCCCTCTCCTTCTCTCTTTCTCTTTAAAATCAATAAAAATATACCTTAAAAAAGATTTTTGGAATATTTTGGTATGTATATTACAAAGTCACATCTAGTTTAATGCCCCCTCACACCACCCCCATAGGCAAACTCTTGACAGGAGCCCACTTTATTTAACTTGGGGAAAATTATCAGTTTGTGGATGATGGAGAGAAAAATTTTCTTGCATTTGTTTTAGATATTTGATGGGGTTCAGACATGCTACTTCAGAATCCTGCACCTTGACATTCTGGCTGCTGTCAGCTGAGGGATTAGAGAAGTAGCAGGAGCAGGAGGACTTTCTGAAGTCCCCGGAGGCAGGACAGAAGACCTTCATGTGTGAGATGCCTGTCCTGTACTGGGGAAAGAAGCACCTTATTTCACAGACAAGCAATAGGGGGAACAGTCTGGGCAAAGGGGCCCTGCTCCTCACCCCCGTTGCCTACACTTGCCTCATACCCTTTGTCCTATCACATTTCCCCACAACTTCCCACTCTCCACCAGTCGCAGCAAAAACACCCAACACAGACAGGTGGTTGTCAGAGGCAGGGAGTGAGGGGGTGAAATGGGTACAGATGGTCAAAGGGCTCAAACTTCCAGTTATAAAGAAATAAATCCCGGAGAGGTAATAGCATGGTGACTATTGTTAGTAATACGGTATTGTAGGTTTGGAAGTTGCTTAGAGAGTAGATCTTAAGCATTCTTAATCGCACAGAACTTGGTAATTACGTGTGGTGATGGGTGGTAACTAGACTTACTGTGGCGATCATTTCACAATGTATACAAATATCATTTCCTTAGGTTGCACACCTGAAACTAATATAATGTAATATGTCAGTTATATCTCAATTACTTTTAAAACCTGGCATAAAACATGCTCAAGTTTAACTGTTGCTTGGCATCTTCATTTTCTCTTGAAGGCTCCTGTGTCACATAAATAGGTTAAATGAATGTGGACGCTTTTCTATTGTTCATTTCTTTTGTTACAGAAAACCAGCTGAGCAGAGACCGGTTTGGCTCAGTGGATAGAGCGTTGGCCTGCGGACTGAAAAGGTCCCAGGTTCAATTCCGGTCAGGGGCATGTACCTTGCTTGTGGGCACATCTCCAGTAGGGGGCGTGCAGGAGGCGGCTGATCGATTTCTCTCTCTCTCATCGATGTTTTTGACTTTCTATCCCTCTCCCTTCCTCTCTGTAAAAAATCAATAAAATATATTTTTTAAAAAAAAGAAAATCAGCTGAGAACCTAGGAGGAGTAGAGGAAAGATGTTTTTCTTCCCTACATTTTCTAACATGATATATCCTATTTTTTTTTTAATATTGTATCAAAACACAAGCAGACATTTTTTGCATTGTCAATGGAAATTTTATCTTGTTCCTCAGGCAAAACTATTCTTTCTTGGTAAAAGGTTTAAAAATACTCGTCTGTTTTGATAGCTGACCGGTTACATTTATCTTAACACCTACCAGACTCACTCACGTGGCAAGGACATAAAATGGGCTTGTTGACTTCTTTATGCCCTGAGGTATGTCAGCCTCCAGAAGGGATGGCATTTTAAAATTCCGTAGAAATTTTGTGGTTGTTTTATTTCTGTTATTTAGACGAATTCATGTTTAACATTGCTTCTGCAGGTAGACAGAGTTGAATTGTTGTACCTCACAAAAACGTGTTGGCCAGAGGCAAAATAAAGCATTTTTGTGAATACTGCGGAAAATAGCGTTCCCATATACTCATAACAGCTATTTTGTTTTGTTTTGTAACAATAACAAAAACTAAGCCTATTCCCTAAAACATTTTATAAATCACACCCTTACATTCTTTAGAGGTGTAAAAAATAGCACCATATTTATCGTATGCATGCTTTGTATTTAAATAACAAACATAAAAAACCACACACACACACAAAACAGGTCCGCAGTCCGTGTTAAATGGGTATTTGGGTGTTTCTGCGATTATTTTTTTTCTTATTTTGGTTTTGCTCTCTCCATGCTGTGCTGCAGGAAATAGCCTTGTACATAGAGCTTTGGTCTATTCCTGTCGGTGTATTCATAGGTGTCACTGCTAGTGGTGGGACTTGTTACTTCGCAGATTATGTGCCGTTTGGATTCATTTTTCATGCTGGAGGTTTTAAAAATACATCCCCAAATGCTAATTTTGGAGTGAGGGCCCGAAGCCGGTTGAAGTAGCTTTCTTCTCTTTCTCTTTTTTAAAAATAGCATCGAGTTATTTTGTGAGGCTGGAGGTGGAGGGAGAGAACAGAGACACAGAATTTTACTCGGGTGTATGTAAAAACAGCAAAATGTGAACCATGTTCTAAGATGCTCGCTCATGTGGTGGCGGGCATGTCTGGAGGCTAAAACCTGGCATGGTAGCTGACCTCACTGCCTCCCTGGTCTCTGCGTCTCTCCTTAGGGCTGGACAGTGGAGGTGAGGGCTTGGCCCTAGAGCAGCGGTTCTCAACCTTCCTAAGGCCGCGACCCTTGCATACAGTTCCTCATGTGGTGGTGACCCCCAACCATGAAATGTTGCTACTGTGATGCATCGTGATGTAAATATCTGCATTTTCCGATGGTCCTAGGCGACCCCTGTGAAAGGGTCGCAACCCACAGGTTGAGAACCGCTTCCCTAGAAGGTCCTTGTGAATGGCCCCTGCTGTGCTCAGGGGAGGAAGGCAAGACTTCTGGGGGCCCCCAGGGCCTTCCCATTCATATGGTGGGACTGTCTTCCCTTTGGGGGGTCTTGACAGAGTGAAGGACAAAAGAGACACCTTTCCCTGTCATGTCCAGGGCACGCGGGCAGGGAAGGGACAGGGGAGAGCGAAGGCCAGGCCTGGTGTCCGTTTGCTGCTTGGTCCTGGGACTGAAGCAGGAGGGAGCTGCGTTTCTCCAACGTGAAGAATCCCTTGTTCCCTAAGGAAGATGATGATGATGATGGCAGGGCAGCTCCTGTCCGACCTGCCTCGCGTGCAGGTTTGTACTTCCATATACATTCTCCGCAGGTCCTCATGGAGGCCCCCCAAAATGAAGTGGCTTACCCATCGTCACGTAACTAGAGGGGGCAGGACTGGGGGCCCCGAGGAGTCTGTTGTCAAGGGCTCTTTCTGCTGCACAATAAAAAATAATGTGCAACTTGCAAAAACCGGTGTGGCTCAGTGGATAGAGCGTCGGCCTGTGGACTGAAGGGTCCCAGGTTCGATTCCAGTCAAGAGCATGTACCTTAGTTATGGGCACATCCACAGTAGGGGGTGTGTAGGAAGCAGTTGATCGATGTTTCTCTCTCATTGATGTTTCTAGCTCTCTATCCCTCTCCTTTCCTCTCGGTAAAAAGTCAATAAAATATATTTAAAAATAAAAATAACATGCAACCTAAATAGAGTCAGTACCTTCCAGATGTGACAGGAGGGGGTTGTTTTTAAAAAGTGACTGACTGCCGAAACTGGTTTGGCTCAGTGGATGGAGTGTCGGTCTTCGGACTGAAGGGTCCCAGGTTCGATTCCGGTCAAGGGCATGTACCTTGGTTGCGGGCACATCCCCAGTAGGGGGCGTGCAGGAGGCGGCTGATCCATGTCTTTCATGAATGTTTCTAGCTCTCTCCCTTCCTCTCTGTAAAAAATCAATAAAATATATATTTTTTAAAAAGTGACGGATAGTCTAGAGTAGAGGCATGCCGTGACCGTCCTCCAACGATCACAATGAACACAGGCCAAGGTGTTATTTTCCTCCCTGATGAAGGGGCCACGCGGATATTACAGCGTGTTGACCATCAGGCGCATTCCAGGTCGGGAAGAGAGAGGAATGTGCAGATGCAGCAACCTGATCTTGTCCCAGGTCGGAGGGAAGGTACTTGACCTCGGCCCGATGAGACAGAGGTTGCATGTCTCTCAGCTACTACAATGCAGAGGGATGCGAAATAAGACGGCGAGCCGGCTAGCGTCAGGTCCCCAGCAAGCACGTGCTGTCTGGAGACCATGCAACATTTTCCATGGAAACGCACATCCATCTCTGTACAATTACGTAGACGTGTCAGAGAGGCTGAACAGTCAGAATGGCTGAACAGCCAGAGTGGCTGAAGAGTCATACCGACTGAACAGTCATACCGACTAAACAGTCAGACCGACTGAACAGTCAGAGTGGCTGAACAGTCAGAGTGGCTGAACAGTCAGAGTAGCGGCCTCGTGGTGGTGACGAGGAGAATGGGCAAGAGCGGGCCACGGATAGACTGATGATGTTTTTCAAAGTTTCCCAAAGGTCAGGATGCACACTGACCTTCCCCTCTGATCTTTGCCTGCTGGCCTGACTCAGTCCTTCAAGATAATCCCATTCAAACCTGCCCCGCTCAGTGGCAGCCTATACTGTCATTTAGCCCCTCTTGAGCCATTACAATGTACCCGCCCCATGTTCTGTTTCTCCAGATCTCAGCTTCCGGCCAGGTGACCAAGAGGTGAAGGTCACCTGGGAGGGAGTTCCTGCAAACCGAGAAGCTGTCCCGAAAGAGAGCAGCCAGTACCGTGCTCTGGAGAGAACACAGTTAATCCAGGGCCATTCACCCAGACTTTGAAAAGCTCCCGGGTCTATTAATAAAGTGTGGCAATCCCCCTTATCTCAGCTTTGCACCATTTCCAGCGCATTCCTGGGACAGAGTAGCTGACCGTGGTGGGAGCCAGATTCCCCAGGTGGGCCGGCCCTGGCTCAGGGCCCCGGGGGAGCAGAGCAGGGGTCGGCGTCTCGCACATTCGGTTGGTTTTCGGCCACTGCTGGCAAAGGCTGGCAGGCACGCCCACCCCTGGCTGTCCTGGTGTGTTTGTTCGCACAGTGGGAGTTGTGAAGATCGAGGACAGGTGGCTGGCCAGTGATGGACAGGGATGGGAAGGGACTGTTGATGGTTCGTGTTGTGTGGAAAGTAGATTCCGTTGTTTTATTTCAGATTGAAGTTTTCATGGCTCCTGTCTCCGATTCAAATGCATTTCCCTGGATCTTGATACCTCCATAACGCCCTGGGAAAAGGGGTCCCCAGAGAGCTTTGGGGATGAATAGGTTTGGGGGCTCAAAGTCTCCCAGGAGTCATCTTTCCTGAAGATGACTCAGCCCTGGCTCATTGGCCAGAGGGGCCTGTGGTCTCCTAAAAGTCCCGTGAAAGTATATATTTTTTATAATATATTTTATTGATTTTTCACAGAGAGGAAGGGAAAGGGATAGAAAGTTAGAAACATCGATGAGAGAGAGAGACATCGATCAGCCGCCTCCTGCACACCCCCTACTGGGGATGTGCCCGCAACCAATGTACATGCCCTTGACCGGAATCGAACCTGGGACCTTTCAGTCCGCAGGCCGACGCTCTATCCACTGAGCCAAACCGGTCTCGGCCGGTGAAAATATTTTACTAAGAAAAGTTCATTGGACTTTTTGAGTTGACTTTTCACAGACACTCCTTTGAGGCTTAGTTGATAAGATTCCTCATAGAGAATTATTGTGAAGAAATGGGAGAAGAAGCAGGTACGTTGGACCAAAGACCGGAGGTTCTGAAAATGTCTAGTTGTTGGAACTAGAGAGGTTGTTCGTAAAGGCCACCAGAATGCTGACACGGGGAGTCCCCGACTCCAGCCAGAGCAGCGCCACCACGCCGCTGGGATCGGCCAGCCGGAGACGGGCGTGTGACACACACAAAGGCCAGCTCTTCTGTTCCCCGTGGTCTGCCCGGCCACACACGGTCTTGGACCAGGATAGACGCCCTGAGAGCTGCAATCCCGAGGATTACACTGCGTGCCTGATACCAGCCGGGAAAAGGCCACTAATATTTCACGGGAGGGGCGAGTCCCTGGCCTTGGCAGGGTACTTGTGAGGACGTGTGGTGAGGTCGAAAGACAGGATTTGGGGTCAAGCTCGAGCCTCACTGTGGACATTTAATCAACTGTGTGACCTTGGGCAAGGTCCTGCAGTTCGCCTAGACTAAAGAATCTGCTTCTCAAAGTTTAAGGTTCAACTGAGATCATTTATGTAAACTGCCCGGTATAGTATCTCAGGCATAGTCGGTATGCTATGTTTGTTATGCTTTTTATGCCGAAAACATCTATACTTTTCAAACTCTGTAAAACTACAGCCAACATAAATTCTGTCATTTAAAACAATGATCTGTTTGCAAGGGAGCATGGAATACACTGGCTTCACATTATCTTCCCTACTTTTTATCATATCCTGGACCATTCTCGCCAGGTTTGCCATGTGAGGGTTGGTCATCTATAATAATCAAAGGGTAATATGCTAATTAGACCAGACAGCCTAATGATCTTCTGTTCATCCTTCTAAATGAAGCTGCGGTGGCTGAGGCTGAGGCAGAGGTGGTTGGGGAGATCAGACAGACAGGTGAGCAGTTAGGGGTGACCAGGCAGGCAGGCAGAAGTTAGGGGCAATTAGGAAGGTAGGCAGGCAGGCAATTGGTTAGGAGCCAGCGGTCCTGGATTTCGAGAGGGATGTCTGACTGCTGGTTTAGATCTGATACTGGCAGTTGGACATCCCCTGAGGGGTCCTAGATGGCAAGAGGGTGTAGGCCGGGCTGAGGGACCCCCCACCCCATGCATGAATTTCCTGCACCAGTGGGATCCCTTGGCCCAGCCTGCGCCCTCTCACAATCTGGAACCCCTTGGGGGATGTCAGACTGCTGGTTTCAGCCCGATCCCTATAGGCCAGGCTGGGGGACCCCACTGGTGCATAAATCTGTGCACCAGACCTCTAGTATGCATATAAGATCGTTGGTTAATCTCTTTCTACCTCCTTCCTCCCCCTTTTCCTCTGAGATTCATCAGTCTGTTCCATGTTTCCATGCCTGTGTGTTGATAGTCTAGTGGCCAGTGAGCATCATAGTTACTGGTTGAACAGTCAACCAGTGCACCTTGAGGTCCCCCATCAAGCCCTACTGGGTGGGAGGCACAACCTGAGGTCCCCTGGCCTGGCTCTGGGGTGGGGGGAGCAGCCTGAGGTCCCCTAGCCCAGCACCAGGATGGGAAGTGCACCTTGAGGTCTCCTGCAAGCCCTGCCGGGTGGGGGACACGGCCTGAGGTCCCCTGTCAAGCCCCACCTGGTGGGGGGCGTGGCCTAAGGTCCCTTGGCCTGTCACTGGGGTTGGGGGAGCAGCCTGAGGTCCCCTAGCCCAGCACCAGAACAGGAAGCGCATCTTGAGGTCCCCTGTCAAGCCCCACCTGGGCGGGGGAAGGCATAGCCTCAGGCTCTGCTGATTAAGGCCCCTTATGGGAACTTGGTCTCAGCTGTGGGTGCAGCCATCTTTGTAACAGAGTGATGCTCAATTAGCATATTCCCTCTTTATTACCTAGGATAACATTCCATTCCATACCCTGTCTTCTTTACCCACTCATCCATCAGTGGGCACTTCAGTGGTTCCCATGCCTTGAATGTAGAAAAACAATGCTGCCGTGAACATGGGGGTGCTTATACCTTTTCAAATCCGTGTTTTTATTTTTATTTTTTGATCACTGCCCAGAAGTGGAATTTCTGGGTCACGTGCTAGTGCTATTTTTAATCTTTTGAGCCACCTCATTACTGTTTCCCACGGTGGCCGCACCAATTTACATTCCCCAAAGATGGGATGGGAACTGGGGTTTCAAGGCAAAGAACAGATATTTTTAGGAATCTAGGACCTGGGCACCTCTAAAACTGCAGGGATTTAATTACGTTCTTTTGGCTTCTGGTCCGATTCCCCCTGGAAGGCCTTCTGGGTTAATTATGTGTCCCAGGGACACCTGGCAGACACAGCTGCTGCATTGCTGCTCCTCAGAGGTAATTAATCATCTCACCCAGGGGTCGGCAAACGGCGGCTCTCGAGCCACAGTTCGCCGCTCTGTTGACTAATGAGTTTGCCGACCACTGATCTAGCCTGAATCGGGGGAGAAGGCTCCATTCTCTGTCCTCATTACCAATAGCTGGAGGAGAAGGAAAATGCTCTTACAAAACGGACCCACGTGTGACTTCTTTTTAGAATACTCAGCAGGTCATAATCAAGGTATTTCCATATCTCGCTTTTTATCATAAATAGAGGGGAGAGGGAAAGTATGTGGGTAGGAGGGTAGGGGGTGGGACAAGCAGAAAATGGCTTAACTCTTTGGGGTCATCGGTTGATAATTTGGAAACTTTATTCAAAGGAACACTTATGTGCGTGTGTGCGTCACTTATTCTCCCTCTCTCCAGCTTCTTGCCTTTTAAAATATCATCAAATCCTAGTTTCAAGAGACATTAGCGGTTACCTATGTCAGCGATACTCACAGGAGGCAATTTTGTCCACCAGAGCTCATAAGACAGTGTCTGAGGATATTTTTGGTTGTCACATTGAGGTACTGCTGCCATCTAGTCAACGTGAGGCCAGTGATGTGGCTTAACATCCTACAATGCACAGACATCCCACACGAAGCAATATCAGGCGGAAATTGGCAACTAGGTTGAGGAATCCTAGTTGGTGGATCTATTTCAGTGCTCTCTCTACATTATTTGAATTTTGTTGTTGGTGGTTTCTTTCTAACTTTTTAAAAATTGGTGTATAATTGACATTATATTTATCTCAGGAGTAAAATATAATCTAATATTTATATATATTGGAAAATTACCAATAAATCTATTTAATGCCTTTCACTGTATATAGGTACCACTTTTTTCTTCTTCTTGTATTGAGGACTTTTAAGATCTACTCTTAACCATGTTCAAATATGCTATACAGTATTGTTAACTGACAATTCTCAGGGGGGAAGGAGTGTGGGGGTTGCAGGAAGAGACTGGACAAAAATCGTACACCTATGGATGAGGACAGTGCGGGTGGGAGGGCAGAGGGTGGGACCCTGTGTCTCAGTGTCCCGTGGTAATTACTACAAGCACCTCTGAGAGAAAGCCGCCTGCTGCCAGACAGTCCACTTTCTCCCCAAATGAGTCTGGGTCCCCAGAGTCTCGCCTGGAACTAGAGTTCAGCACAGTCGGGAGCTTTTGTCTCCCTCTCGCTTGAGAAAGCCAGCCGCGCACTCAGTTGCCAGTCCTCTCTGCATGAGCGTCTCAGTACCTCTGCCTCCTGCAGCTCCTGTGAGTCTCTGTGTGCTTTTCTCTTTCCTTCTCTTGTAGAATTTCCACTCAGCCAGCTTCCTGTGGTTCTGGGATATTGTCTGCTTTGTCTTTTAGTTGTAATTTTGAAATTGTTGTGTGAAGCAGCAGTTTAGGTATTTACCTATGCTGCCACCTTGGTTTCTCTCCACACCTTGGCTGTTAAAAATAATGCTGCAGTGAACACAGGGGTACATATACCTTTTCAAATTAATGTTTTTCTTTTCTTTTCTTTGGACAATTACCCAGAAGCGGAATTGCTGGGTCACGTGGTACTGCTATTTTAAAAAATTTTAAGATGTCTCATTACTGGTTTTCCAGAGTGGCTGCACCAATTTACATTTCACCAACCGTGCACAGAGTTCCCTTGTCTGCACAGCCTCCCCCACACTTGTTGTCTTTTTAAAAAATATATATATTTTATTGATTTTTTTCAGAGATGAAGGGAGAGGAATAGAGAGTCAGAAACATCAATGAGAGAGAGACATCGATTAGCTGCCTCCTGCACGCCCCCTACAGGGGATGTGCCCACAACCAGGATACATACTCTTGACCAGAATCGAACCGGGGACCTTTCAGTCCACAGGCTGATGCTCTATCGACTGAGCCAAACCAGTTTCAGCTGTAATTGTCTTTTTGATGATAGTCATTCTAACAGGTGTGCAGGGAAACCCCTCTGAGGTTTGATTTGCATTTTCCTGACAACCAGTGATGTTGAGCAGTTTTTCATGTACCGATAGGCCATCTGTATGTCCTCTTGGGAAAAATGCCTGTACAGATCCTTTGCCCATTTTTAACTGGATTATTTTGGGGGGCTTTGTTTTGTTTTATTTTTCTGCTGAGTTGTATTCGTTTTTTGTTTATATGGAAAGTAATACAATAATTAATAAATAACAACACAAGAATGAACTCGGTGTTTCACATACACACAACTACAAATCTACTTTGGTCTAGCCCTGTATGTATTTTAGCTATGAACTCCTTATGAGATACATGTTTTGCAAATATTTCCTCCCACTCAGTAGTTTGCCTTTTCATTTTGTTGATGGTTTCCTTTGCCGTGCGGAATCAATTTTGTTGTTTTTGTACATTTCTTAGGGCAGCAAACAGCCATTCCAGCTGTAAGATGCTCAGAATCTTTTTTATATCAGTAGATACATCCAAGCAGTTTGCCTGCTCTTAACAAACATCGGTGGCAAGAATTGCCCCTCTGGCGAATCACTGACACAGGAGCCCTCTCATTGGCTGTCATGTCCCCAGCCGCGGGTCACACTGGGGTCTCTGCGGACATTAGCTGCTGAATGAATGAGACCCTGTGATGCACTGGCCTCAGCGGACACAGGCTTAGAGCGGGATCTGAGCAGAAATTTGGCACCAGTGTATACTTGGTGACTATGACTGCCACCACAGCTCGGTGTTCTCTTGGCAGTTTCCATGAACGGAACTCATCATTCCTCCTGTATTTTCCCGCTGCTCCTGGTGATGAGCAGTTCCAAGCAGTGCAAGCAATTTCAGAAGAAAAGTATACCTCATTGGCACCTGCCAGAACAGCTAGTGCGTAATGAACTTGGCGTTGGAGACCTGCATGGAAACCACTCAGGCAGAAGATAATTTGTTCTTAGGGTTTTAAGTGACCCACTTTCCCCTAAGAAGCTCAAGTCATGAACATCATTTAAACAGGAGGGTTCTAATTTGGAAAGTTTACATGATCTTAACAGTTAGCATGTATGTCCAAGATAAAATCCATTAAGCAGAAGGAAAGGGATGATCTTTAAGAAAATGATCCCTTGCGAGTTCAGGAGGTACTGGTCCCCACATAAGAAAATCAGAACATAGTTCACCTTGACATGATCTCTTTTTTCTTTTGTGGTCTGTGGGGAGTCCCTGCATCGCCCCCCCCCCACTCTGCTAATTTAGGTCCCATTTGGGGAAAACAAAACAAAGCATTAGAACTTGCATGTATCTCCCTAGCCTGCTTAGTTACTGTAGCTGAAGAATGGCAGCCAGAGTTGGAGAAACAATTCTCACACTGGCCCTCAAAGACAGAAGGATCTAACTGTTCTTTTTTTTTTTTTAAATATATTTTATTGATTTTTCACAAGGAGAAAGGAAGAGGGATAGAGAGTTAGAGACATTGATGAGAGAGAGACATCGATCAGACGCCTCCTGCACGCCCCCACTGGGATCGAACCTGGGCCCCTTCAGTCGGCAGGCCGACGCTCTAGCCACTGAGCCAAACCGGTTTTGGCCCAACTGTTCTTTGGAAACACATGGCTGGTAATGAGGAAAGGTTCTGTGTTATCTCCTCTCCTGGTTGGATAGCACCCCCCTTGGCCTGGAGGACTCCAGAAGGTAGTGACCCTCAGACAGAGATAGTGGCTCTGGGGGCGGGTGGGAAATGCCTGTCGGATAGCACCAGAGGGATTATGTGCTCTCTCCTCACACTGTCCTTTTTGGAAACACTGGGGCTGTTTTTGGTGGTAAATAGAGGGAAAAGTGGGGACAGACAGACCTCTGTGATCTGGCTCCATATGATGGTGTAATAGAATTTTTTTAAAATATGTTTTTATTGATTTTAGAGAGAGCAAAGGAGGGCAGGGCGAGAGATAAAAACATCCATGAGAGACATCCATCGGCTGCTTCCTGCCCGCCCCCTCCTGGGAATCAAGCCCTGACCAGGAATTGAACCTGGGACCTCTTGGGTCATGAGTCACAGTGCTCAACCACTGAGCCACACCGTCTGGTTGGGGAGTAGAATTTGATTGCTCCGACCTGTGTACCTACCCCTGAGGGCTAATTTCAAGGACTCTCTCTAACAAGTTCACTGGGTGGTTTTTTCCACATTATATTTCTGTTCATATTTTCTTATTCTTGGTATGCACATGAAAGGAGGCAGAAGTATAATACTGGGCTGGAAATTAAAACCTACTGTCCAGAGAAATATTTTCTTTCAGATATATGTACTTTACATTTTTTTCTTTCTTTTTTAATTTTTTTTATTAATGTATTTCATGTATACATATCTTCCCATTGCCCCCCCCCCCCCAGCCCCCCGCCATGCATACCCTAATGTACTTCACTTTTAAGCTTCCAGCTCTCAGCGTTGCCCGATGCGGCGTGTTTCTCAGGGCCGGGCGAGGTCACGGTGAAGGCTGAGGTCCCGAGGAGCAGGGCTTCGCCCTCGGGGCCGCGTGAGGGCAGGTCAGCTGCAGGGTCGGCCTGCCCGGCTTATCAGGGAGGAGGCGCTGGGAGGAAACACTAACCTTTAAGGAATGCAGTTTGCTTTTCGTTTTCTGTTCCTCCGTGTGCTCCTTTAGTGGGAAAAGAGCAGGAGATTCTCACATTCCCAGGCTGTCCCTTCCCTCGCCGCTGGTTTTCCGCGGAAAGAATGGCAGGAAGAGGGCTGGCGGCTGCTCCTAGGTGTGTTTGGGAAAGCGAGTGGTGTTTGGCCGGCTCATTAGGAGGAAAGGGCAGCGGAGCCGCTCCATGGCTGGGATTTTCGTTCTTGGCTCTCACTCCCAGCTCCCTTGGCCCCCGGCCTATCTAAGAACTCCGGGGACCTTTCCCCCGGCACCAAACAGGGAAGTCTGTGCTTCCAGGAAAGCGGCTGAGTTTCTGAAGAACAATCTCGTATGAACCAGAAGTAACAGGCAAAGTATTGACATGTTAGATGTGGATTTCAACTTTTTCTTTTCTTACCTTTTTTTAAATTTAATCCTCACCCTAGAATATGTTTATTGAGTTGAGAGAGGAGGGAGTGGGGAGAGAGATGAATGTGAGAGAGAAACATCGATCCGTTGCTTCCTGTAGGCACCCAACCAGGGATGGACCATGTTACCTAGGTATGTGCCGTGACCAAGAATCCTTTTGGTGTATAGGTAGGCGCTCCAACCAGCTGAGCCACCAACCAGAGCTCTTACCATTTTTTTTCTTTCCTTAAGAACACGCAAGGTCAACATTGGAATCACTTCTGCCTTCAGGGCATTAGCCAGGGGAGAGAGGAGGAAAAGGAGGAGAAGAGAAAGAAATCAGAAGGTTTCTTTCTTTTTTTTAATATATTTTATTGATTTCTTACAGAGTGGAAGGGAGAAGGATAGAGAGTTAGAAACATCGATGAGAGAGAGACATCGATCAGCTGCCTCCTGTATGCCCCACACTGGAGATGTGCCCGCAACCAAGGTACATGCCCTTGACCAGAATCGAACCTGGGACCCTTCAGTCCGAAGGCTGATGCTCTATTCACTGAGCCAAACCGGTTTCGGCTGCAGGTTTCTTTTTAATTATAATTATTTTATACTAGTGGCCCGATGCCCGAATGAAGATTCATGCAAGAATGGGCCTTTGGCCAAAACCGGTTTGGCTCAGTGGATAGAGCGTCAGCATGCAGACTGGAAGGTCCCAGGTTCAATTCCGGTCAAGGGCATGTACCTTGGTTGTGGGCACATCCCTAGTAGAAGGTGTGCAGGAGGCAGCTGATCGATGTTTCTCTCTCACTGTTGTTTCTAACTCTCTATCTCTCTCTCTTCCTCGCTGTAAAAAATCAATAATATATATATATATATATATAAAGAATGGGCCTTCATTCCGCTGATTGCCAGCACCACCACCACTTTCACTCTGGCTGGAGGTGCCTTTCTGCCTTCCCACACTGCTCAGAGGCCCCGAGCAGCTGGGATGGTGAAGAATACTCTTGTCATCACCATGACGATGACATGGGCATCTCACCCCTTCCTAGCCACTCTGTGCTTGCATATGCAAATTAAGCCACCATCTTTGTTGAGTTAATTTGTATACTCACTCCTGATTGGCTGGTGAACATCACTTAGGTAGGCCAATTAGCATGTTCCTCTTTTATTAGGTAGATAAGAACATAATGTGGGGTCAATTTACTTACTTCTCATTACCGTGAGTGGAGAATTGTCAAGGCTTTTCTTGTAGTTTTCTGACTCTGCACATCATTTGCATGGAATAATCTGCTATCGACATCTGTGCAGGCTGCACCCAGATAAACCAAATCAACCCGGTCTGGTGGGCATGCAATCCCAAGATGGACGGGAGGAGTGTTTTCCACTCGTGTGTGAGCTGCCTCTTCAGGTTGGAGGTTGGAGGAGGCATCGCATCAGGAGTTGGGCACACCCAGCTGTGACTCAGGGATCGTTTGGTAACATGAGTGGCGAGGACACCAGACCTCAGAGTCCCCAACCCTTTTCCAGGTGCAGCTTTCACCATAGGCTGCCGGCTCCCGGCTCCTGGAAGTGCTGTCCGAGTGGCCGTGGGTGGCTGGGGACCCAGAAGCGCCGGATCAGAAAAATCCCCGACTCCGTGTCCAGAGGCCTTTGCTCTGGGCTTGAGCTGGTGGCTGGCTGATCCTGCAGCAAGTCCCTTTGCCTCGGTGAACTTTTGTCGCTCGGCTGAGGGATGAGATGTGAAGTCTGCGGTGCCAAGTGGATGATTTCATGCTCTAAATGAAGTTAATTCGAAAACCAGCCCCAAACCTGCGATTAATAAACAGGAAGGGAAGGCACTCAGGGCCCGGGCCAAACAATATCAGAAAGGCCACGTCAGGCAATGCTCTTCGGGGAAGAATGTTCTAGAAAGGAAAATGTTTGTTAGGACTGGTTAGGATGTATTTTGGATGTTCCTCCCTTGGCATTTCTGGGAGATGGGTTTTCAAGTCCAGGGTGGAACGTAGACCCTGTAAAACAGCAGTTCTCAACCTGTGGGTCGCGACCCCTTTGGGGGTCGAATGACCCTTTCACAGGGGTCGCCTAAGACCAGCGGAAAACACCTATTTCCCATGGTCTTAGGAACCAACACACCGCTCCTTGGTGTAGCAAAGTGTAGCAATGTAGTTTACTGTTGTCATGAAGACTGTTGCCCATGCTACACCACGATTCAAGACAAAATTTCATTTATTTGCAATTAGAAATAAATACTTCACAATATATAATTACATATTGTTTTTGTGATTAATCCCTATGCTTTAATTATGTTCAATTTGTAACAACGAAAATACATCCTGCCTATCAGATATTTACATTACAGTTCATAACAGTAGCAAAATGACAGTGATGAAGTAGCAACGGAAATAATTTTATGGTTGGGGGTCACCACCCCATGAGGAGCTGTCTTAAAGGGTCGCGGCATTAGGAAGGTTGAGAACCACTGCTGTAAAGGCAGTGCCTTCCCGGTACGCAATGCGGTTAACACAGAGTAGGTCCCAGTTTTGTCCCACGTGAGTCTCGTTTAGCTGTGTCACTGAGCCCACTGTGTGTATTTTTTAAGAGGACAGGCACACCATTCTCTGCGATGGTTTGTCTTTGGAGAAATTCACCCAACGCCTCGCTGCTTTTACTCTCTATTACTGGAAGGAATGACGTGTCCTTAGAATCAGCCCCTTGACGGGAAGCGGTCCTGGGAAGGAAGTAGGAAGATCCTGGGGGTTCTGTAGTGCCACTACAGAAAGCAAACAAACAAAGCAAACAAACACAAAAACAAAGCTACCCAACGCGGAAGACAAGGCTGTACTCTCCCTGAGTAAACAGGGCGGCAGAGCCCTGTATTTCCCTTCACCGGGGAAGAGAGGCGCGGGAGGATGGCTTCTTGGCAGTTCCTGCCTTTTCTTTTCCTTTTATCTTTTTTTTTAGTGATTTCAGAGAGAAAGGAAGAGGGGAGGGAGAGACGGAAACATCCATGATGAGAGAGAATCATTGATTGGCTGCCTCCTGCATGCCCCACCCCGGGAATTGAGCCTGGAACCCAGGCCTGTGGCCTTGACCTTTGCTTTGAGTTGGGCTCAGCCAATGGAGGGCCCTGGTAAGAGATCTGTGAGTGGGAGGCCCCCCTCTTTCCCCTCCAGGTCACTCTTGGTAGTCTGTCCCCCTATTAAAGCCACAGCTCCTCTCAGGTCGCCTCTCCATTGGGCTCCCCACTTCACATCCAGCACCTACGCCACCCCTCGCTTCCTTAGGGCCAGAGTGGAACAGCGCTTCCCCATGGCTACGTCCCTTGTAGGTTTACATAAATCCTTACCATACCTTTGCAAATAGCCTCTTTTTAACATTCTTTTCCAATAATTCAGTTGAATGTTCCAGCTGTTTCCTTCCTGGACCCTGACTGATAGGCAGGTCTCGTGTGAGGGCTGGCCACTCTGGTCCATGTGACTGTGAGACTTGGGTGCTCATAACCTTTACACTTGTCTTCTTCCCCTGTCTCATCACCGTCCCCCTGGAAACCAAACATCAGAATATGGGGAACATACCCAGTTCCTCTAAGAGCCATCCCATAGCCAGAGAGGGGCTCATGGTAAGTTGAAATGTGAAGACCTCAAACAAGTGGATAAGCAGAAGAAATTTATCTAAAACGCCAGTGAAAACCAATTTCTATTCGGGGGCTGGGCAGTAGTACACAATGCCTTCCTTGAAACAAGCAGAAATAAGATGGCTTTTGTTACTGCTGTTCTTGTGACAACAGAGTCTCAGACAGACACCACATAGGGCCATACACCCCCACTTCTAGCTCTCCCACTAGCCCCTCCTCACCTCCATAGGCTGGACCCAACTCAAAGCAGAAGTCAAGGGCACTGACGCAGCCTAGAGTTCAGGCTCCTGGGGCACAGAGTCAGGCAGAAGACTGTCCCGAATAGTGTCACCATTGTGGACTGGCCTTTTCAAGGTCACATATAAACAGCTCTGAGCTCAGAAGCCATCTGTGAGTGGACACATCAGAGTGTCTTTGGGAATTTCAGGAATGAGTGAGGGATGAGCAAATGTCCCAGAGCTTCAGCTTTTTGCGGGCGAGGGGGAGAGGATGGATTTCAAACACTCAATGTGCAAAAATAGGGACCCATGCATTTCTTTCTGGAAAGCCAAAGAGTGTATTCTGTCACAATTGCATTTTAAGACCATTCTGATGGTTGCTAAAGTCCTAGTGAGTCACTGTACCTTTGAGCTGTTGAACCTGTGAAAGGAGTGGATTGGGGGTCCTGGGGGTGTCCTTGATCTGAGTAAACCATTTACTTTAAAGTCACAGATGACAGTTCTTCTTGCCCAAGTAAGTGTGTGTGTGTGTGTGTATGTTTACATGCATGTGTGTACATGTGAGAACGGTGGTGTGTGCAGTTATTGTTATTACTTTGGGAGAGATGTAAGCTCTATGAGCCTGAAACTGATAATTTGGGGATCCCACGTTAGGCAAAAGAATGAAAACTTATGAATACAAAATTAGGTTTATCGGTGAGTATTTAGGAAGAGAAAAAAGTCACAAGAAATGTCAGAATTTCTAAAGTGACAAAGATGCCATAAAATACAGCAGAATAACAGGCAGTTAATAAACAGATGACCTTTAATCGGAAATTCACTATTTGTTTTCATGGGTATTGCTACCGCTTCCAGTTACCTGCTCGCTCTGGTTGGGGGACTTGAGAAAGGGGGTCCTTCCCTTTGCCCTTATGTATGGCAAGATGTCTGTGGCGGAGTCTGGAGAGGGCACTTGCAGGCAGGAGGAAGCCCTCTCAGGACCACTGGGGCTGTTTTTGTGAAGAGGTCTGGTGATGATCGCAGAAGGTGTAGCTGCTTTGGTGTCACGTGACGGCTTTCAAATGAATGTGGCAGACGCTGCATCGCTTTCTCTAAAGGTAGCTCAGCAGCATGCCACGCTCCATCCATCCTTCCTGTAGGAGGCTTCTTTTCGAACGCCGTTTCCCTGGCGGCCAAAGAAGGCTTCAATAAGGTTTCCCCTCACCAAGACTGCTGAGCTGCACACGTTTTGTCTGCATCTCCACAGGGGAACAATGAAAGACCTGCTATTAAAACAAGCGTTGCTATGACCGATTTGGCTCAGTGGATAGAGCGTCGGCTTGCGGACTGAAAGGTCCCAGGTTCGATTCCGGTCGGGGGCATGTACCTTGCTTGCGGGCACATCTCCACTGTGGGGCGTGCAGGAGGCGGCTTATCGATGTCTCTCTCTCATCGATGTTTCTGACTTTCTATCCCTCTCCCTTCCTCTCTGTAAAAAATCAATAAAATATATTAAAAAAAAAAAAAAACAAGCGTTGAAAACCCGATGGGCAAAGTAGCTTAGGAAGAACGTGGAAAACTCTGTACAGTGGTACCTCGAGATTCGAGTGCCCTAACATACGAGATTTTTGAGATATGAGCAGTGGAGCGAGCGAGCAATTTTTGCTTTGAAATACGAGCAACATTTGAGATAGGAGTAATCGTGTGGATCGGCCGGCTGCACACGACCCACCAGTTTACCGCGACTCGAGCGTCTCATAGTTTCCCACACCTCAAGGTTACGGAACGAATTAAACTCGTATCTCGAGGTACCACTGTAATTCGTTTTCAGTGACGGGGATTCAGGAAGCCCAGAGCAGTGGGGTCCCTACCTTAGTCAATCTGCCACTGAGAACAGAACAGAACCCGAGCCCACACTGGAGAACTGGGTGGGGTTATGGCCTCTAATTGCACTGTCCACATGGTGGCCACTGGCTATTGAGCACTTGGTGAGAGAATATTTTGATCATCTTAAATAAGATGATTATTATAACTTATCTTACCTGTTTCCTTTTCCTTTTTTAATGTGGTTACTATAAAAATGTTAGTGACATATGTGGCTCCCATTAGATTTCTTTTTTAAAAAAATATTTTTTTAGTGATTTCAGAAAGGAAAGGAGAAGGAGAGGGAGAGAGGGAGAGAAACATCAATGAGAGAGACACATTGGTTGGTTGCATGTGCCCCAACCAGGGCTGGGGATTGAGCCTGCAACCAGGACCCTTCAGTCCTCAGTCCTGTGCTCTATCCACTGAGCCAAACCAGCTAGAGCCCGTTCGATTTCTATTGACAGTGCTGGTCTCTAACACGCCACTCTGGATGCCAGAAAGTATATTAATGATGTCTTGCAGGCTTCCTGGAAATCAAGGGAGAGGCTGTTTTGCTTTCCCACAGAACTGGGCAGGGTTTTTTAATTTGTATTTTTTTTTTTTAAGTTGAACAAAACTTTGAACCATAATGATTCAGAGCAGCAGGCCATTCTCTTCCTAGTGAATGGGAGTTAGGATAACGCAGTCCCTCGGGGACCTCACAAATCAAACAACAGAGCAAGTCCTCTGTCTTAGGAAAATATTTCCCCTAAAGGTTATCTCCTCTAACCCTACTCCTTCCCATCATAATGCAGCAGTTGCCGGTGGTGGCTTTAGCCTCGGGCTTCATCACGTCAGTGTCCAGAGAGGAATTGTTCTCTCTCCTCCTCCCAACACCAAGCCCTGCTCGGTACACTCATCCAGGAAAAAATTAGGTAACGGGATTGGAATAGCCTGTTGTTCGTGCTTCCATATTGGGATGTGCATTAACTTGCTCCTTAGGGTCAACCGTGGTGCCCTCAGTGCCAGTGACGTTTGGGAGAATAGCTCATAGTTCAGGATTTATTTATGGCTGAGGGTAGGTATCCCACAGAACTGAAGACACTCAGTTGAGGACTGAGCTGGCCCTGCTCCTACTAATACAATATTGTTATGTAGCTGAGGTGATAGACTGCACCTGTGAACAGACCACCCAAAGTCTGTCCTAGAGAGAGGGCCTGTACCTTAATCGATTCAGCTCCCAGCGGCGTCCTAAGCCTTTGGACTTTGCTGTGCGTTCTTGTGGGTAGTTAGTTTTCCTATCCCCTTATCTCAGCGGTTCTCAACCTGTGGGTCTCGACCCCTTTGGGGATCGAACGACCCTTTCACAGGGGTCGCCTAAGACCATCAGAAAACACCTATTTTCCATGGTCTTAGGAACCAACAGGCCGCTCCTCAGTGTAGCAAAATGTAGCCATATAGTTTACTGTTGTCCTATGAAGACTATTACCCATGCTACACCACAATTCAAGACAAAATTTCATTTATTTGTAATTAGAAATAAATATTTCACAATATACAATTACATATTGTTTTTGTGATTAATCACTATGCTTTAATGATGTTCAATTTGTAACAACGAAAATACATCCTGCCTATCAGATATTTACATTACAGTTCATAACAGTAGCAAAATTACAGCTATGAAGTAGCAATGGAAATAATTTTATGGTTGGGGGTCACCACCACATGAGGAATTGTATTAAAGGGTCGTGGCATTAGGAAGGTTGAGAACCACTGCCTTATCTAGATATGCAACAGATTCTGGTTGATGGATCATCAGATTCTGAGAGTGACATCCAGGAGTGTTCTAGTATTCTTGGACTTGAGAGTCAGGCTTGAGGATTAGAGTTTGACTTGGTTTTCGTTACATGAGTCTAGTTCTTCATAGTAAGCACTAGAGGCCCGGTGCACAAATTCGTGCACAGGCGGGGTCCCTCTGGGTGGCCTGCAGAGATCAGGCCAAAACCTGCAGTCCAACACCGCCTGCAGCTGCTACCTGTTGCTCCTACTCATCCCTGCCACAGTGCACGTGCCACTGACTCTTGCCGAATCAGTCCCGATCAGGAGAGGCTTGCACCGCTGCAGCAGTGCTCACCAGCCATGAGCCCTGTGTCTGGTGCCCTTCTGAGGGGAGAGGCCTGCGGGATGGGGCTGAATCTGGCTCTCTGACATCCTCTGAGGGGTCCCGAATTGCTAGAGGGTGCAGGCCAGGCTGAGGGACCCCACTGGTGCAAGCTCAGGGCTGTGGAGGGATGCGGG
The DNA here is from genome assembly GCA_004026805.1 of Lasiurus borealis. Lineage (NCBI taxonomy): Eukaryota > Metazoa > Chordata > Mammalia > Chiroptera > Vespertilionidae > Lasiurus > Lasiurus borealis. The sequence continues at coordinate 23,916 of PVJN01004407.1, read as the reverse complement.
AAGTCAGCCAGCTGCCGAGGGACCGTGGGAGGGCTCCAGGGCATGTCCAGCCATTCTCATTCAGTCCTGATTGGCCAGACACCAGCAGTAAGACCCCTACCAGTCAGAGCATCTGCCCACTGGTGATCAGTGCACATCATAGTGACTGGTTGACCAGTTGACTGTCTGCCTTCTGGAAGTCAGTGCACGTCATAGTGAGCGGTTGAGCGGCCTTAGCATGTCATTAACATATTATGCTTTGATTGGTTGAACAGTAGACCAGTCATGGGACAACCAGACCCTTAGCATATTAGGCTTTTATTATATAGGATTATATAGGATGATGACTATCTTATATTAGATGTTTCAGGGTAAACCTGACCTGCTGGCTATTTGTCTTGGGAAATAATCCAGTGAAATGTATTACCAAACAATCTGATTCACAGCCCATGAGTCTGTTTTTGCACTATAGTCTTCTGCATGGAAAACAAGATATTTTGTACCATTTCAAACTTTTCATTACAATTTTTTGTATTGAGGTTACCTGCATACATTAAATTTGTATCTTAAATAACTTTTGTATTTTCTTGCCCTTTTCTGCTTCTGATTGGCATTCAGAGAGACTGCTTTTGTTATTGTGCCATCCTGGTGCACAGCCTTCCTCATGGAGGTTCTGAGTCCATTTTGTTGAATGGACGACTTCTTTGGGGGATGTATTTGCTCATTCCCCAAATACCTCCAGTTCCCTTGTCTCTCATCCTTATTCATCAGGTTCAACCTCTGCAAACAACATTTTCCAGGACATTCCCTGCAGTTTCCACTCTTCCTGGTCTTATTTTATCCTTCTAATATGCATTCTGTCCCCTCCTGGACCACGGCAAGATCCTCATGGGTGCCCACATTTGACTTTGCAAAGTAGGATTGTGGCCAGCCAATCTGCTTGTTGGATTCGCAACCGAATCTTAACGCTTTGTCAATAAATTACAGTTTAGTAATTGCTTTAGAGCACAGCTCAGACTGGTTGGTTCTAGTCAAGTGAGGATTCTGCCTGTTGTTTTGTTTTAGCATTTTAACAAATTCCTGGGCTCTTGCCTAGAAGGCTTGGGCATGAGCACAAACACCCATCCACCTAAGACGTTGTGCATGAAGTACATTGCTGGAGGGAACAGATCTTTCTCAGCCCCTTCTTTGAGCCGATTCTGCGCATGTTTAATTGAAGAACTAGACCTGGTGCTCATGGAGAATTCAAACTTTTTCTTACGGCCGCACCGTAGTGAACGTGGAGATCTTTGGCGCAACTGCCCAGGCTTTGAAAGAGTCCTGAGAGGGGTCTGCGTGGAAGGAATTACCAAGCATCTTTCCACGTCAGCTGATGAACTATTCATGAGTCTGTCTTTGAGAACCAGAACTCACTGTCATTGGGCCTGGCTCTGTTTGGAGTCAACAATCCACTAAATCTTTTTCCTTGGAACCCGTCTGTGAATTCTCTTTGTAGAAATATCCCGTAACCAAGTGTACTTTCACATTCCCGAGTTTGCCAGAAAAAAAAGACACTGGACACTCCACCCCATCCCCAGCCACTCAGGAAGGGAGAGACTGATCTGCCCAGCCCGTTTTGTTAACCCCCTCCCGCCTCAGAACTACCAGAGGCAGGCCCTGCTTGGGAACCCCGTTATCAAAAATGATACCAAAAATGAGCCATCACCAATAAAAGGGACGCTCAGAACGGGGCTTTCGGAAATCTCTGCCAATATGCAGTGCACATCCTAAATTCTAGTTTATTAGCCAGCCAAAGCCGATTATTCATAATCCCCATTTATGAAAATATTCTCCTGGGAAGCATGATATAATTACTTTTTTTTTTTTTTTTTTTTTTTTTAGTTTATGTGCTTAAGCTCTTGTTACTCCGAGGAACCTCCCAGATGTTATGAGTGTGTGTGTGTGTGTGTGTGTGTGTGTGTGTGTGTGTAAGA
>PVJN01004407.1:0-21864 GCA_004026805.1 Lasiurus borealis | reverse complement strand
AGTGAGAAGCGGTTTGTTTCCTGAGAGCGTGTGTTTAGTATCTTGTTGTGTGTGTGTGTGAATTTCTAGGCATGTGAGTATATGCTTTGCAGATTGTTTCTAAAAAGAGAACCCACAGTTTTTCCCGGGATAAAGATTTAGTAAGTATAGGAGTGAAGAAGTTGCATGTGACAAACTGATTCTCCAGCAGGGGGTGGCCCTGGCCCATCCATGGCTGGGAACCTTCCGAGCTCTGTTCAGATGAGCAGCCTGGTAACCCGTTTGATTGAATAGCTTTGTCTCACAGACCATATTATAAACTAAGGCCAAGTTCAAAGAGCATTTTAGAGGGTGCAAGGTATGAAGTGCAGAGCTGGTGCTTTGGGGGCAAGGAAGCTGACCGAACTTTGAGCTGGTTAGGTATTTCTTAGGTATTTCCCTTGAAGCCTGGAGAGACAGTTTGTACTGGGATGCTGGTGCTGCCACTGTAGGTGTAGGATCTTATGGGAAGTTATTTCATTGTCCTCAGTCTTTGGTTTCTTATCTGTAAAATGGGTACAGTAACACCTACCACTTCTTTCACCATCACTAAAAAACACAGACCTGTTAAAAGATACACACAGAGGTAAGCAATGCCATAAGGTGAATGGGCTATGAATGAGGTGAGATACCAAGGATAAAGTGATGAATTTGGACGGGGATCAGAAGGGACAGCTTTAGGGGAGAAGTGGCCTTTGAGCTGAGTGCTGAAGGTGATAAAATGGTTCTGGTCGGTGGGTGGAGAGGATGTCTGTGGCAGGGATATGGGACATTTCAGGCTGAAGAAGCATAAATAATTTTTATTTAGTTTGTTTATTTCTAAGATTGTAAAGCTTGTAGTATTTCAGCCTCTTCTATGTCTCACAACTAGTAAGACAATTTATTCAGCATAAATTATGTATAGAATGTTCCTATTGGAGTTTATGAATGTCTGAATTAGTTCATCTTGGATACTCCCAAATTTCACATTTAAAATCAGTAGTGATATCTGATACAATTTTTATTTTAAAAACCCAACAAGTGAATTGTTTAAATATTTTCATTTTTTAGAATGAATGCTCTGAGAACTGCTGAATGCTTAGTAAGTAAGGTTATATTTTCATTGGTGGAGTTGACTTATTATTCATATGAACACTTCTAGTGATATTGAGTGTTATGCCATTTTAAAGTGTTTTTATTCTTATAGATTGTCCAAAGTATAGTCATAACAGACCATTGGTTAAATATTTAAAAAATAAATAATAAGTTGAGCTTAAAATACAAATAAATCATTCTTCTCATTAAAACTTTTTAAATTCTGTAAAAACACTTATTCTCAAGTTCAGCTCCACCAGATTCAAAAGTTTCACTCATTTAACTAAAATTCACCTTTAACACGTTGAAATATCTATGGGATTTTTAAAATACAGTGTTTTAGAAAGATAGCATATTAATGATTGTATGCAATTTATCTTTTTTTCAAATTATTATTAGCAATAAAACCTTCCCTCACTTACATTGTGGTATTTAGAGGAAATACATGAAAATAGAAGACTGAAATCTTATTTTTTAGCTTCATTCAAAAAGAAAGAATAATAATTAGATAATTGAATCTTTAAGCTAAACATACTAAAATTCTAAACATCTAATCATGTTGCTGTTATACAAAGTTAACATTCAGTGTATAGTTTTTATGTTGTATATGTTTGAATATTTCTACAATAAAAATTTAACAAAGCAGTATAATGAACCTCACGTATCCATCACCCAGTTTCAACAATTATCAATATTCTGCCATTCTTGTTTCATCCAAACTGCCACTCCCTCTGTTATTTTTAACAGTTGTTGTTTTTTAAGGTATAATTGGCATACATTGAAAGGTACAGATCCTGGCCATATATTTTTACAAATAAATACATCAATGCAATGTATAGTTCTGTAACAATATTGAACATTTCCACATCCCAGATATTTTCTTGTATCCCTTGTCATTGAACTCCTCCCCCAGACAACCACAGTTCTAATTAGATTTGCTTCTTCTAGAACTTTGCATGAATGGATTCATACATTATGAACTCTTTTGTGTAAGACTTCTATTGCTCAGCATAAGGTCTGTGTGATTCATCTGTGTTGTTGTATGTATTAAATGACATCACTGAGGTCTGCCATACTTCTGGTCGTGCTAACCTGTTGAATGAAATCTACTTCCTGAAGATGTTTTCGTGGGGCCTCTGACAGTGCTCTACTTAGGACTCACTGGTGTTTGGATCCGTGTCATAGCTGTCATTGTGGGATTCCAGTCTCCACCCCTCAACCGCGTGCTCCCTCCCCATTACCCCCATTTTATTCTTAAACTAATTCTGTATTTTCTTGGCATCTATAGCTTTATGTTTGCTGATTAATTTTTCCTTCTGTTTGAGTCAGTCTATAAATAACAGGTGTTTTTGTTTTGTTTTATTTGTTTGAGGAAGGGTGCTTGTGAGGTCCATGGAGTCTGGCCTGTCTGAAAATGTCTCATTTTGCCCACAAGCTTCATTGACCTGGTATAGACATACAGAGTCAGAGCTGTGTTTTCCTGAAAACTTGGGGGGCTTGTTTCTCTGTCTCCTGACATCCACGGTAGCTGCCAAGTCGGAAGCAGCTCGAGTTCATTTCCTCTCTTGGAGTCCTGAGTTGGTCTCTGATCGCTTTGGAGGTCTTCTCCGTATCTTCAGCGGTGTGAAAGTCCTTCTTTCATTTTCTTTTTTCTCTTCTCCCCTTTACTGTCTCTGATCCTCCATCTCTATTAATAAATTTTTCCCCTTTTCTCCCTTTTTAAATTTTGTTCTATCTTGAAGATCTCCTTTGACATTTTCTTCCTAGCCTACATATTAAATTTCTTTCTCAAATCATTTGTAATTTCCTCAAACTCCCTCCTTTTCTTACTGCTTCTTTAATGTTTCCCTATTTTTATTTCATGGATACAATGTGTCCTCAAATACCTTACCGAATAGGAGCTGGATTTGCTAGAGAGTGCAGGCCGGGCTGAGGGACTCCACTGGTGCAAGATCAGTGTTGTGGAGGGATCCGGGAAGTAGGCAAAATGATCTTTTAAAATGCCAAGAAAGATGATAGAATTTTATGTTCATAGGAAAAGGTTTTAAGAATTAAGTTTAAAATTGATGATTTAGCCGAAACCGGTTTGGCTCAATGGATAGAGCATCGGCCTGTGGACTGAAAGGTCCCAGGTTCGATTTGGGTCAAGGGCATGTACCTTGGTTGTGGGCACATCTCCAGTGTGGGGCTTGCAGGAGGCAGCTGATCGATGTCTCTCTCTCACATCGGTGTTTCTAGCTCTCTATTCCTCTCCCTTCTTCTCGGTAAAAAAAATCAATGAAATATATATTTTTAAAAAATTGATGATTGAGCCCAGCCAGTGTGGCTCAGTGGTTGAGCATTGACCTATAAACCAGGAGGTCACAGTTTGATTCCTGGTCAGGGCACATGACCATGTTACTGGCTTGATCTCCAGTAGGGGGCGTGCAGGAGGCAGCAGACAGGTGATTCTCATTGATGTTTCTATCTCTTCCTCAATCTGAAATTAAAAAAAAATTTTTTTTAATTGCTGATGTAAAGAATAGCTAAGTTACTAACTTAAAAATTGGGGCAATCCAAGTGAACGAGGTTTATTAGACTGAAGGACGCGCATAGGTTTTCTCTTTAGTGCTAAATGTCGCTCGCTCTTGGGTCTCTTTCTGCTCCAGTTGGGTGGGCCGCCCGTGAGCCTAGGATGTGTGTGGTTCACCCTCACAGGCCGGTTGCACACACCCATGTGAAGCCCGCACCGCCTGACACGATCGCCCTGCGCTGGTTCCCCTCCCGCCGCTGACATTTGCTGGTGCAGCGGCCCGGGGCTGAGTGGTCCTGCAGGCCGGGCGAGCGGGCTCAGCTCCTGGCTGGCCGGCTGCACAGGACCCAGTGCCAGCTCCCAGGACCCGCCACCTCACGGTCAGGAGCATTGGCCAGGACCCGAGAGGCCCAGGGGCTGCCAGATTCCAGCTCTCATTCCAGCTCTGACTAGTCGCTGTGCATATCTGACTCAGAGGGCTTTATAAGTGCCACTTAAGTGGTTTTAAAAGCCACCTCCAAGTGACCTTCCATAAGCTCGTGATGAGTGGGGCGGGGCAGAAGCTGGGCTGTGTGGGTGTCCAGGGAGGCAAGAATTGTTTCTCTCTGACCCCATCGGCCAAAAAAAGGGAAGGCCTGCCCTGGAGCTCTGTGCTCTTCCTCTCCCCCTTCAGCATGCTCCAAGTCTCGGGTCCGAGAGACTCAGATTATTGTGAATCCTGGTTCTTGCTGAATCCGCACTGGGTGAGGAGACCTCAGAACAGCCCTGGGACTTGGTGGTTCTGGGTAAAAAGATGACCCACCAGCGTCTGTTCTGGACTGAATTATGTCCTCCCAAAGTTCCTATGTTGAAGCCCTATCCATCTTGGACCTCAGAAGATGACTGTATTTGGAGACAGGCCTTCAAAGAAGTAACTGAGTTAGAATGGGGTGATGAGGGTCGGTCCTCATCTCATAGGACTGTGTCCTTCTAAGAAGAGAGTAACTTGCCGAGACCGGTTTGGCTCAGTGGATAGAGCGTCGGCTTGCGGACTGAAAGGTCCCGGGTTCGATTCTGGTCGGGGGCATGTACCTTGCTTACAGGCACATCTCCAGTGTGGGACGTGCAAGAGGCAGCAGATCGATGTCTCTCTCTCATCGATGTTTCTGACTTTCTATCCCTCTCCCTTTCTCTCTGTAAAAAATCAATAAAATATATTAAAAAAAAAAAAAAGAAGAGAGTAACTGGACATGGAGGAAGGGAGAGAGATGCCAGGCACCTGCACAGACTGAAGTATGACCCTGTGAGGACACAGCGAGAAGGTGGCCGTCTGCAAGTCATGGACAGAGGCCTCAGAACCCCAGTCTGCTGGCTTCTCGCCTCCGAGCTGTGAAGAAACAGGTTTCTGTGTTGAGGCCACCCACTCTGGGGTGTTTTGTCATAGCAACCCTGGAAAATTAATACAGAATCTTTAGACAGCCAATTCTGATTCTTCCCCCGCTGCCCTTCAGGGACAGAGGACGGAGCCTGGAGCCGGGGCAAGTAGCCCTGGTCCTGGATTCTAAAACCCGCCTTGGACTTCCTGACATGGTGCCAGCAGAGCGAGATCTGGACCAATCCAGCCCAGTTCTCAACACACCGACGTCAGAGAGCCTGGAACCGGGAGAAGCTCACAGGTGTGCGTGGAGAGCGTTGTGTAGGATGGTAGCTGAGATGGGCTGATAAGCACCGTTGTCACGAGTGAGGGCAACAAAAATCTGGAAGTTCTGGTTTGCCGAAGAGCCTGGCACACCAAGAAGCTGTTGACTTCCCAGACTGAAATCTGAAGCCCTTTGCTTCGGGTGTGCAGAGCCTCACGAAAGAGACCCGCCTTTTCCCGTGATCTGCACCCCATTTCTTCAACGTGATCACTTTATTGAAAGGAGTTTTTAGAGGTGCAACAGGCAAGTTTAGGAGGTTTTAGGAATGAAGGGGTCCGTGGAAAAAGCACAGGGCTACAGAGCTGCGATGGGTGCATTTCCCTAGAATAAAGGGGTGGGAGTAGCAGAAGGTACACTTTTCTAGAACAAGGGAGCTGGGAGCGGCAGGAAATACACATTTACAGAATGAAGAGAAGGAAGACCCCCATTCAGATAGGGACAGCCCAGAGGGAATAAGAAGACAAGAAGGGAGAAGAAGGAGGGAACCACAGGTACCTCACATGAGGTTTGAGCTCTGATGTCGCTATAGTGACCAAATCAGAGAGGGTAGTGACCAATCAGAGGGGGCATCAAGGCACCAAGGTTTGCAGCCTTTATAAACCATACTCAGGGTGACTCTCTCTCCCCTCTCCCTGCATGGGACTCTGTGCTTGTTTATCAATAAATCTCCACCTTTTACTCTACCACCTTTTTCTGTGGTTTCACCTCCCCATCCCCTGAACAACAGCCCGGGAGCCATCTTGCCCAGGGAAAGCGGTCTCCCCGAATCGTTACCATTGGCAATGTCATTGGAACCAAGTTCAAGGGAAATGATGTTATGCCCAGAGTTTGGGGTCCCCCATAATCAACCACCAGGGAGCCTTTTTCCGATGCAAAAGCAGAGTCTTTTTTATTATTTTTTCTTGTTTATTGTGTTACATGTATACATATCTCCCCATTGCCCCCCCCCCCCCGGGACACCCCCCAGTGTCTGTGTTCATTGGTTATGTTTATATGCATGCATACAAGTCCTTTGGTTGAGCCTTTATGCAAACCCGGGTTTGGCTCCCAGCCTCTTTCTGGCGCAGCAGTGAGACGAGAGAGCGAGACCCGGAAGAACAGTGGGTTATATGGGGTTTGGTCATTTGGGCGGGCTTAGGGAGGTAACAAGGGTTACAGAGATTGGTAGCCTTATTAGGACCCTCGCTGTGTTCCTGGCGCTTCATTGGTCCATTCGGGCGGTGGTCGGGGAAGCTAGGACATTGCTGGCACACCTGTGGCCCCTCCCAGAAAAGGGAGGGGGTTTAGCCAGGGGGCCCAGCCCTAGAGGACAAGATGGAAGAGAGCTTGTTTCTGCTTTGTCCTTTCAATGACAGATCAGAACGTCACCTTTTTCCGGTGTCTTTCTAGCTGGGGTCTGGGTTCCTTATGGAATAGGACCTTTTAAGAAACTGAGTTTCCCCTGTCCCAGTGGAATCGTTTTTCTTAGGGAATTCGATTTGCTTGACATTTCTGTCTCTTCTGCTTTGTTAAAAGACTAGGGCAGGGCCCTGTGCATGTTGAGTTACTGATAACTGCTCATCTCCCTCTCTGCCTTGTCATAAATCGCATCAGGCCAGGCCCCGTGTCCTCTCCTGTCCTCGCAAAGCAGACCCAGGCCGGGCCTCTGGGCAGACTCTGCTGTCAGACGTGCTGTGGGCCTGGGAACGTGCGGCATCTATGTTATTGGGGCGTGGCGCCGCCCCTGGGACCACACCCCAAACAGGGCCAGGCGCACCGGCCTCTCACGCCCATCCAGAGAGCACACCCGAACGTTGCCGGGCAGAATCACCCTCCTCAGACTCTCTGTGTGGCCTTTAAACTAAGCCAAAGAGGCGAGCAAATTGAATTCCATAAGAGGAATGGTGCCCTTGGGAAAGAGGGAAATTGAATTTCTTAAACATTCAATAAAGGAAGAGCGAAGAGCCCAGACCCTAACTCGATATTCCCTAAACATTTCACATTTCTCTGGCTTTAACATTGTCCCCTCTTTGATGCTGTGAAATAAATGGTCTCTAACTTCCCTCCTTGCTTGCTCCTTCCCTTGTTCTCCAAACTCCGCTTTGTGGGAAGTTAATATTTGTGCGGGGGAGGGGGGAGAGGAGGGAGAAAGGAGGGGCAGGGGCTTGCAAGTTTAGGAAACTTTAGGAATGAAGGGGTCCATTCATTCCTAAAATTTCCTAAACTTGCCTGCTTTTATTTTTTTATATTTTATTGATTTTTTACAGAGAGGAAGGGAGAGGGATAGAGTTAGAAACATCGATGAAAGAGAGAGACATCAATTAGCTGCCTCCTGCACGCCCCCTACTGGGGATGTGCTCACAACCAAGGTACATGCCCTTGACCGGAATCAAACCTGGGACCTTTCAGTCCGCAGGCCGACGCTCTATCCACTGAGCCATACCGGTTTTGGCAAACTTGCCTGCTTTTAAGCTAGAATTCGATATTAGCTCCAGAAAGTAGCTACAGCACTATGCATGATTTCACATAAATTTGGAAAGTGCTTCTGACCCTGTTCTTTTAAAGTTACAGGGCACACACGTGCATAGACATGTCTCCGAGAAGACCACAGTGAAGAAACCTGTGTAGTGGTGTTTAATCAGGCATTTCTCGGGTACCCGGGCTATGCCATCTGTAGCGTTTCTTACGTGTTAAGCGTTCTGGCTGACAGTTGCTCTCCGGGGCAGGGTTCTGGGGTGCACGGTGGTGCACAGACTTCCCGGGGCTCCTAAGGTGACTGAGTTGCCCAGGCGAAGAACGCAGAGCGGTATCTCTGATTTGCAAATGACCCGGGAGGGCTATGGTTGCCATTTGATTAGAAAATAGTTGTGCGTGTTACACCGTGAAATCTGACTCAGCCAATAAGTCAGATTTGGGGGACCGTGACTAGGAAGGAACTCCTTTATTGGCCAACTGTGCAAAGAGTCAGTTTCAATATTGGAATTGCCCTTCGTACCCCCCTCTCCCCTTCCTCCCCGTACCCCTCTTCCCTGCCCCCCTGCCTTCCCTCACTGGCCGCCCTGTCTTAGACAAAGCCAGGAACTGGTGCAAGTTGCTTTTAAACTAGAATTCGATATCAGCTCCAGAAAATAGCTACAGCACTATGTGTGGTTTCTTCTTCCGCCTTTCATTTCAAATCGGGTCTGAATGATCATCTGAGATTTCCAGGAAGCAGAAAAACTGGCATCCGTTACTTCCAGAATGATGGCTCCGTGGATACAAAAATAAAAAAATAATTGCAACTGTAAAGACCGCTGTTCCCTCCTTATGGTACGAATCCCGAGACACGAACAAAAGCCACTGGGACTTACTGTCAGGCGGATGCGAAGCCTCAGACGCCACCAGGAGGTTTCAATAAACGCAGCGGCCTTGACAGCCCTGCAGTGCCAGGCATGTCATCCACGAGGCGTCCAGTCGTGCGCCTTCAGCTGGCGCCTGGCGCTTCGGCCAAGTCGGGAGGACCTTATCAGGGGCCGAAAGTTCCAGGCAGGGGCCTGGCCTGGAGCCGGGAGGCGGAGAGCCGGGAGTCTGCCTCTCCCAGAGCCGTTTCAAACTAAAACAACATAGAAACCACCCAGACAGGAAGAGAGTCAGCTGGGAACCTTCCGTCACTCCAACTTGATATCCAAACAGTGTGGCCGCCTCGTCTGTCCGCGGGGAGACGGTGGGAGCTGGCATTGACGCCCTGATGGCAGGCGTGAAATGGTTGCACTTGAAACAACGATGCCAGTTTCCGGCTCCCCCGTAGCCAGTACCCGCCTCGGATGCTGGAAAGGTTTTGTCCTCAGTGTCTTTTCCCATTTAAACGGCGTCTTTGACAGCGTTTCCGGTTTGCACCAGCTCCCGTGTTCAGAAAGAGCAGGGAGGGACTTGGGACTGTGGGTGGCGGGCATGCTGGCCAGCCGGGAGAATGCCTCTTTCCTGAGCCTTTCGGGGGGAGGTCATTGTTTTCAGTCCTGGCAAAGAACTTGGAGCCCCGGCCTGGTCTCACACCAGCGTTTTGTCCTGGAGCCACTCCTGAAGCCACGCCAGGCACGCAGGGTGGCCATCAGAGGCCATTCCCTGCTCACAGCATTTTTGTGACATCCCAGTATTTAAAAAAAATAATAATAATAAAACGCCCGCCTGGTGAGATGGTAATTCATTAAACGAAAAGAGGAGGCAGGAGGCCTGGGGAAATTCATCCTTTTATTTCTTTGTCTCGTGTGTTTGGGTTATTGTGGGGTGACAGTGACCAAAACCTGGATCCCCGACGGTGCAGAGGGGAGGAGAATCTGGGGTGCGGGCTGACAGCGGCCTCCAGATGTGTCAGCAGCTGCCTCGGTCTTTAGAATCAGGGGGAGACGGAGCGGGGCAGAGAATACGAGTTTGTGGGCTCCGTGCATGAAGAAGGAGCTCGCACTGTGCAGGAAACTCCTCATTCTTCCTGAGCTTCACTGTGGCACACCCTCTGGGCGGCACACCCCTCGCTGGAGCCCAGCTCAGCCCACAAACTCCTGGGAGGCCAGCCAGGGCCCCGCCAAGCCGCTCCCGGGAGGAGTGGACGCCGTCCTGTGGTGCGCCAGCCCCTGGTGAAGAGCCCCGAGGTCCCCGGGCTGCGCCCGCCCAGGCCCCGGGACGCGGCTCAGCTCATGGACCACGAGCCTGCTGTCCGGGACGACCAAGGTTTGACGGTCCATTCTGTCCCTCACATGCGTCCTGTCTGACAGAGGCCAGGTCTTTCAAGATGGGGAGGGAGGCTGGGGCTGCTCTTCGGTTAAGATGAGTCTTTGCTTTTTATAATATGCTAACACTCTGATCTATGTATGTGCACCAGACATTATTTGTATAAATTGCATATCTTACGTGTCAACATATTTGCAGATATGAACACAATGGGGATTTAAAATTGACAGGTCTGTTGTATAGCAGGGGTTGGGCTAAGTTAGTTACCTTTAGGAGGCGTGGTCTGTTGGAGCACTTTATTTTATTTATTTATTTATTTATTTATTTATTTATTTTAATATTTTATTGACTTTTTACAGAGAGGAAGGGAGAGGGATAGAGTTAGAAACATCGTTGAGAGAGAGACATCGATCAGCTGCCTCCTGCACACTCCCCACTGGAGATGTGCCTGCAACCAAGGCACATACCCCTGACCGGAATCAAACTTGGGACCTTGCAGTCCACAGGCTGATGCTCTATCCTCTGAGCCAAACCGGTTTTGGCCTGTTGGAGCACTTTAAAAGGAGCCTGCGGAGACTCTGGGGGAAACCCTCTTATTCTGTTTCTGCTCCTTTTCTCACTTCCCTCGCTCCCGTGACAGTACCTGTGTGAGCACAGCTTTGCAGTGAATTCTTTCCTCCCCCGGTGGATGGAGTTCTGTCTCCGGGGGTGGGGCACACGGGGTGCTTTTTGTTTGAACTTGGACGTGGCCCCCGGAAGGCTTCCCTACAGTTTGTCGTTGACAGACAAGTTCATTCCCCGCTGAGGCTGGCTGGCCGCAGGCACGGCCCAGCACCGCCTGCTCAGATCCCAGGGACCCGCTAGCAGCACCCTGACCTCGGGGACAGTCCAGTGCCATCTTGCCAGTTGTTCCATCACAACCACCGCACGGTGTTGATTTGTGCTGTTTCTTTTGATACCGGGCCCCTTGGGAGAAGAGATTGTAACTTATTTTGGCTTCTGCGCAGCAAGCCGGTGGCTCATTCCATGGAAGGCAGACAGGCTCTGTGCCCTCCCGCGTTCACTTCCGAGCGCCTGCTCTCCTCCGTTCGCCAGGACCGAGCCCAGGTCTGCTGTCTCACCCGGGACTGGTCGGGCTGGAGCCGGAGTGCACTGCACAGCACATGCACACACATGTTTGAGAGGCGCAGGAGCTGGGGCTTGGCACACTCTGCAGCTGATGAATAATTCATGGTGGCTTCTCGTGCCATAAAAGTCTCTCCGGAAATGGAAATTATTTTCAAAGAGGACGCGGAGTGAAAAATCTAGAAATGTGCTTTCGGATGTACGGATCTGCCTCCGTCGTGTACGGGGAAGACAAAAGCTGACAAACATCAGAGCCATAACATTGAAAGCTGACAACAGGCCCTGTGTGGGCAGAGGGCCGAGAGCTCCGCCCCGTCTCCCTCCCCTGTCCTTTCCAGGTGTAACATCTCCTGACATTCACAAAGGCCCCTGGGTTCCTGACACTGTCCGGCTGTCCAGGAAGACAGACTCGGAATTGTAAGCGTAGCCCAGCGAGTGTTAATTAGCAGTACTGTACTCCTTACTGGTGGCTGGAGTTTGGAGAGTGTGACTCAAGGGCTTTTTCTAACTGGAAGGGGTCTTAGAGATACAATTAGGATATCTAACGATGTCTTTATGTCTATTTGATAAATTTGAAACCCTCTGTTTTCCTTCTACTATAAAGAGAATGGGTTTTAGTTTTCATTTCTAGGAAAGATAGGGCAGGTTTTAGAACACATGGCAGAGAGATTATAACTAAGCAAAGTAGGTCATACATCTATCTCTATCTAATTATCTATCATCTATGTATCTATCTATCTACCTATCTATCTATCCATCCATCTATACACCTATATACCTATACACCCATACACCCATACACCTATACACCTGTACACCTATATCTATATCTATATCTATATCTATATCTATATCTATATCTATATCTATATTATCTCTATATCTATCTATCTATATCACCTATATCTATTTGTGTCTATATATAGAGAGAGATCAAAGTGGAAAGACAATACATTTTCTTTCTTTTCTCTGCTTTTTACTGCTCTGCCCTCTCCCCCTCCATGGAATCCAGTTCAGGCATCTGAAACCTTTCCGTTTGCTGCCAGCGGGAACCTCCGGGAAGTGCATCCCGAGAACACTCCGCAGTAGACTTGAATCTCAGTCATGATGAAACTGGAAGTGGCAGATAGTCCAGGCGCACCTTATGTTTGAGACACGGGGGTTTAGGACAACACGCCGCGTTGTTTTAAAAGTACTCTCCAGGGGGAATATTGACAAAGTGTTTTAATCACCTCTTTTTAATAGCTGGATATTTTGAAAGGGTATAAAGTGAATAAGTTTGCCCTCTTTAACGAGAGCCCATCCTTCGGCCCCTCTCTGGCCGTGCCTTGAAGGCATGAGCTGGTTAGTTAGATGGCTGTTGGTGTCAGACTCAGAGATCTACCACCTTCTGCTCTAAAGAATATGCTTAGAGTGAGTCTTTACATATACTTCATTAAGGCATGTCATATACCAGCCCTCTATTCTATAGTAAAATCTAACTGCTGACATGTACTCCTCCATCACTGACATACTGTGAAGGTTGAGCGGTAGGTAGGCTCTTCATTCGGAATGTGGGAATTTAACAAAACTTGTCTCTAAGGGACACTCATTTCTAAAAAGGGGGAGGGGGAGTGCAATGTGCTGATGCGCACTTTTTAGGTTTCGTGTGAGAGAGTGGAAGGCTGGGCAGGTTTTTCTGCTTTAACAGCAGTTACAGCTGCCACGGCCAATGAGCTCTGCCAAGGTCAGTGACCAGTGGGCCAATTAGAGCATGGCATGGCAGGGACGTGCCCAAGGACCACTGAGCATCGGGTTTGCATAAACCGGTTAACAAGAGAACAGGCCATGCCCCACCCGTGGTTAAGCACTGACCTGTGAACCAGCAGGTCACGGTTCAGTTCCTGGACAGAGCACATGCCCGGGTTGCAGGCTCGATCCCCAGTGGGAGGTGTGCAGGAGGCAGCCTGTCAATGATTCTCTTTCATCCTTGATGTGTCTATGCCTCCTGCCTCTCCCTCCCTCTCTGAAATAAATAAAAGAATATTATTAAAAAAGAACAGGCCTTCAGAGTGCCTCCCCACAGCCAGCGTTCACACGTTTCCCACAGCAGGCTTCCTGGGAGATCTTAAGGGAATAGAAACTCCCCAGGCCCAGAATTACTCCTCTTTACGATGGAGCGGGAACCATGCCTCATGCTGACCTGTACGTTGATGTGGTTTAGGGTTAGAAGGTGAGGTGGATGCACACAGCTCTTGGAAAAATATCACCCTGAGCTTCACACCATTTGATGGAATGCGCTGCCAAATAAGTAGAACTATAATTGCTAATAGAAGGGGATGTGTTTTCCCCTGATAGGATGGGGATGGGACCATTTGACAGGAAGCACTATTTTTAAATGGTTTCAATGGTTTATTTGCCCTGTTTTTCTTATAGAAGGTGTTTCTGGCTATGTGAATGCTCATTGCATATCCGGGTTCCTGACTTTAATTACCCATTTTACCTGGCCTCACCCAGGTCTTTACTCTTATTATTCATTATGACTGTTATTACTCTACAGGCACTCTCACTGCGGTGGGCTGCCTCTAATTGGTAGCTTCATCAGGGAGGGTGCACCGATGTGTCATGGCGCCCTCCTTGGACTTGGCATTGGAGCAGCTCGTGGGCATTCTGCCTGTGGTGAACTGACTAAGCGTCTTTCAGCAGGTGGCAGGCATGGAGCGAGGTGCTCCTCAGAATACATCTCTTGTCATTTAGAATCTATGACCGCGGAAGGATCCCTGGCATGTCTGTGCCAAAGATGCGCTGGGCAACTTACCAGCATGAGGAATGAGTAAGGGCCTGGGCAGGGGGAAGAGCACAGGGCTGGGAACACAAGATGGGAGAGGCCGTGGTCACCTAAGCAGGCTGGGGTGCTGGCGAGGAAGACCTGGTGCTCCTTGGGATATAGATGACCCCACTGGCTTTCTGGGGTGCACTCTGACCACAGGCCACTTTGTACCCCAGCTCCATCATGAAGGCAGAGGGGCCTCTGCCCCTCAGGACCCCTCTCTGCCCCTCCTCACTGCCAGAGCCACAGGGACAGGGATGTATTTTCCCCTTGCTAAAATGACTACTCGGGTGAATTTTCTTTTCTTTTTTTTTTTTAAATATATTTTATGGATATTTACAGAGAGGAAAGGAGAGGGATAGAGAGTTAGAAACATCGATGAGAGAGACACATCGATCAGCCGCCTCCTGCACACCCCCTACTGGGGATGTGCCCACAACCAAGATACATGCCCTTGACTGGAATCGAACCTGGGACCCTTCAGTCCGCAGGCCGATGCTCTATCCACTGAGCCAAACCGGTTTCAGCTCTGGTGAATTTCAAAGTTGCCTTCTTCCAATATAACTGTGTAACCGTGGGCTGGCAAGAGGAAAGCGTGTTCTTTCTGAGCACAATGTCAAGCGCTTGAGTTCTAGAGACACAGAGGTTGGGTTCACATCGCAGCTTTGATACCTGCTAGCCACGTGACCTCGGGCAAGTGCCTTAACTTCCCCCAGCCTCATCTACAAAATGGAGCTTGAACCCGAATCTGCTTTATGTGCTTGGGAGGATTACATGAGGTTGTCTAAAACCCATAGCACAGAGCCTCGCCTGTGCTAATGAGTGGCTTGTATAATTAGCCATGATAGCTCTACCTAAGAAATCCAGACGCTTCCCAATTATTTATATTATTGCTTAGTGCTTTGGAATCCAAAGTCTTGATGCTACTTCGGTTATTTCATTTTAATATGTGGACTTTATGATGCTTACTATTAATTATACCATTATGGCAGAGTCAGCGTTTATTATAGAAATTTCAAACACAGTAGGAAAGGCAAAAAGTTCTCCTTTCAAATGGAGGGGGTAACTACCGTTATTGGTTTTAGCTGTTCCTGTCCTTTCCATCAACGTAACGCATGTTCCTGGTTTTCAAAGCCGAACCGTGTCTCCTCCCATGAGTGGGAGACAAAGGAGCGAGTGCCAAGGATTCTAGTCTTTCTGCTCTGACTCCCTGTGATGACAGGAACGGTGGCCTCTCTGTCACACAATGGGGCCTTTCTGAGTGGGACATCTGACCTTCTCATCTGGCACGATTGGATAAACTTGCAATCTATTAACAGCTGGAAAATAGACCTCGTTCGCTCTGCGTGGGGGAAATAATTAATAGCGCTCCAGAGAGGTCTGGGAAGCCCCAAGAACAAGAGTCAGCAACCTTTTCCAGGAGAGAGCCAGATGGTAACATTTTAGGTTTCACAGAATTTATTATCTGTGCCGCCACTGCTGCTGTCAACCCTTCTTTCCCCCTCTCTCTTTCTAACTCTTTAAAAATGAAAAACAAACCAACAAAAACAGGCCCAGGCTTAGCTTGGAGTGAGACAAAAGCGGCGTGTGGATCACGGTTCGTTGACCCCTGCCCTGAACTCACGAGAGGAGCAGAGTGTGGAATGCATGGTCAGGTGCAAATGGTTCAAGTGCTTGAGGTCACTATGCCCTGTCCCCGGCTCACTCATCCACTGGCTGTAGGCTCCACGAAGGAAGAAAGTGTCCAAGCCATTCATGACTGTAGATCAAGATCTTTCTAGTACAGCGCCTGACACAGAGACACAATAAAAACGGGTCAAATGAAAAGGAAAAACCAAAGAGTATGGTGAAGCTTATCTAGAAAATGGGCAGTTCCCAATCCACCCCCCATTCCTAAATGCAGCTCTCTTCGCATCTATTTCAATGGCTTCCCAGGATGGTTTTGAAAGGTTCAGAGTGCAATTCTAGATTTCACACTTCAGGTGTTACCTGTTGTGAAGAACGTTGAAGAGTCCAGTCCTAAGCGTTCATAGTAAATCGATAGATCATGTCTATAATGAGAAAAAAAAACATTGGATGGCCATAGAAGCACCTTAATTAGAGAAATGGCTTTACGTACCAGGATAAACAGCTGGAAAGAGTTGAAGGAGGGTGCCGCCTCTGTCGCACCCCATCTCCACGTAAAGGGAAAGGGACAAGGGACCGTACATGATGGCACAGCACCTCGTGTCTCTTTCAGTGTCATTGAGGGCTGGTGTCCTGGCAGAGAGAAGGGGAGGGGAAAATGCGACGTCACTCTTTACCATGAAGACTGTCAACTCACCGTCCTCTGCACTTTATTTTCTGGCCACCTCTTCCTTCCGCCGGTCCCTGCAGCCCCCAGCACCAGGCCTCCCCCCACTTGCCCCAGTTGAGATCTCCCCTACAGGCTAAGTCTCAGTCTTTCCCTCTTTGCTGATGTCATCCATTGACTTTCTAGCTCCCTAACCGTGTCAACATCTCTTGTCGACAGTCGTTCCTCTCTTGCTTGTTGGGGTTTGCGCAGGTACGGAGATAACACGTGTTCACTGTCCAACCAGAAGCTTCAAGTTTCTGTAGACTTTGGTACTCAATTACCATCTTATGCTCTAATTACTCCACACTTTCTTTCATCTCCTACAACCGAGAGATCAGTTTAGTGATGTTAGAAATTATGATTTTTACATCTTTCCGAGATCTCAGTAATGATTCGTTAAATTTTTCAGTTTTCCCTTTAAGATTCCAAAAACACATCCTATAGTATTTTCAGACGGGGCACTCTTGTATCAGTTAGCTGTAGCTGCTTCAGAAACCATCCCAAAATCCAGAAGCTTAAAGCAACATCATTCTCATTTATCCTGGGTCCGCTGGGTGCTCCATGGGCAGCAGCTGTAGGCTGAACTGGTGGGCAGTTGGATGGGCTGACCCTGTTCAGGGATCGCTCTGCTCCACACCTCTCTCATCCTACTCTTGGCACCAGCAGGTTAACCCAGCCATGTCCTCATGACATTGAAGCAGAAGGTCAGGAGGTCAAGCAGAAACATGCGTGATCTGTTGAGTGCTAAGCTCAAGACTTCCACAGGGACCAAGACTGGTTTGGCTCAGTGGATAGAGCGTTGGCCTGCGGACTGAAGGGTCCCAGGTTCGATTCTGGTCAAGCGTATGTACCTTGGTTGCGGGCACATCCCTAGTGGGGGGTGTGCAGGAGGCAGCTGATGGATGTTTCTCTCTCATCAATGTTTCTAACTCTCTCTCTCTCCTTTCCTCTCTGTGAAAAATCAATAAAAATTAAAAATATTTTAAAAACTCCCACAGGGTCGCTTCCTCCTTATTGTACAGGCCAAAGCAAGTCACAAGGTGAAGCCCAGTCTCAAAATGGGAAGGGATTGTGGAGTTCCTGGGCAGAGGGCTTGGACAGCAGGGAGTGATAGGTTAGGGCCACTGATGCATTCCACCCTGCCATCTCCGTGGTAGCAGTGGCATTGGCGTGAATGAACCCTTTCTGAGACTCATATCCAGATAAGCTGAAGTTTTTCTTTTTTTTATTATGAAATTAAAGCTATGACCCTCAGGGACCTTCCTAACCATACTTAAGGAAATGATCTCAGATGAAACCAATGAATAAGATGTTTCTAGAGCAAAGAGCTAGCCAATAGAAGACGTGAACAGTGTATGTGACGAGCCTGAAGCTAAGCTTTTCTGTAAAGAACAGGATAGTATTTTAGCTTTTGGGACTCCAATGGTCTTAGTTGTGATGGTTTAACTGTAGTTGTAGCACAAACGCGGCTATAGGTTATACATAAATGAGTGGACACGACTGTGTTCTATTAAAAACTCATCTGTAGCCCAGCCAGCGTGGCTCAGTGGTTAAGCATTGACCTAGGAACCAAGAAGTTGAGGTTTGATTCCCAGTCAGGGCATATGACCAGATTGCAGGCTCGATCCCCAGTGTGTGGTATGCAGGAGGTAGCTGATCAATGATACTCTCTCATCATTGATGTTTCTATCTTTCTCCCTCTCCCTTCCTCTCTGAAATCAATAAAAATATATTTTTGAAAAAACAACACAAAAAACCTTATTTGTAAAACCAGACAGAGGAAATTATTAGCTTATAGACCACTGGCCTAGAATATTGAAAAGAAGAAAAGTCTGTTATTAAAGACTTTTTGTAAAAGAATCAATGGTTTCAAAGGCAGTAAAGGTTAGCTTAACAAGATGAGTTTTAGAGATGAAGTCAGAAAATGATATGGTCATTCAATAGATAAATATTCCAACAGGTTAAGGTGCTTCGTTGGGATGAAAACTCACCGCTCTTCAAAAATATTACTTGCTACAGATTGTTTCTGAAAGCCTGTTTGAAAACATCAAATGTTAATGTTTTTGTTTAGCTGGAGAATGAGAAAAAAAAAAGATTTAGAAATAAAATGAAAGAAATACCTAGCTAAAATGATTTGATTTTATGCCACTTAGAACATCTTATTTGACTGGTGTGACCTAGATTTATATAAAGGAGCTAACAGAATGAATAGGGATGATTTATTTTTAAGTATTTAAGAAACAATATGCAAGATTCAAATGCGTATTTTTCTGCCTCTGTTCCATTTCACTTAGACTTTACTTAGAAATCTTCATGTTTGCCCCCATATTTGAAGATAGGAAATAAAGCTCAGAATACTGTTAGAAAATAAATTGGCTAGAAGTCATTAATTCCTGTTTATTTATTCAATTACAGTCAGCTTATTGGCCAGAGGCTGCGCTTTATATTTCTTCTGATTAAGTCCAGATACCGGGGCATTTGGAATATTGCTTCAGGAAAGATGGGAATGAGGAACACCCCTTGGAGAAGAGTCTCAGTTATTTTACAAGTTTTCGAAAGCCTCATATTTTTCTCAGGGGTTTCTTGGTTTTTCTCTCCTGATGGAATACACACAGGAAGGGAGTCCCAAAGGTATTGCTTCCCCCAACACACCCCATTTCAGCATTATTTACTGAGCTCCTGGCACAGTGACTGAGCACACCTGTCACTGCTAGGACCTGGGGGTACAATTAGGAATGCATCGCTATGATTCTTTCCTTTGTGGTGCTGAGGGACCAGCAGCAGCCATAGGCAAGTAGATCAGAGTGTCAGTCAATGTCTCAGGGGTCCCAGACATACGAGGATCTTTCCCAAGGTAACTACCCTCCCTCTTTATTTTCTTTTCTTTAATATATTTTACTGATTTTTTAACAGAGAGGAAGGGTAAGGAATAGAGAGTTAGAAACATCAATGAGAGAGAAACATCAATCAGCTGTCTCCTGCACACTCCCTACTGGGGATGGGCCTGCAACCAAGGTACATGCCCTTGACCAGAATCAAACCTGGGACCCTTCAGTCTGCAGGCTGACGCTCTATCCATGGAACCAAACCGGTCAGGACATCCCTCTTGATTTTAAATACATACAATTAAAATAAAACCACACTATGAAATGACTTAGATCCCTCCATTCCTAGTCATTATACCTGAGCTTAGCGATAAAATTAAAAAGAATTCTTGAGAGGTTTTGAGAACACAATAACTTGAAAATCCCCGAGTCTCTTGGGAAAACACCATTTTCCCAGGGAACATAATCACATAAATCCACTCTCCCTATTACTAGTTATCGCCTCCTCTTTTTAATTTCTTATGCTCATTATTTGTTCTTCTTTTCTTGAGAAGTTCTCTTTCCTATATTTCAGCTCATTTACTTTCTTCCTTTGTGTGTTGACTTGTGCTCCTGTAAAATATGTTGAGGTTCTAACCTCCCTACCTGCCCCTCTCCCCCCGCCCCCACCCCTCGCCTGTGAATGGGACCTTATTTGGATAGAGAGTCTTTGCAGATGATCAAGTTAAAATAAGGTCCCCAGCATGGGTCCTAATTCCATGTGACTTTGTCAAACATGGAAATGTGGCTGCAGAGACAAAGAGAGAGGGGAAGCGAGGTGAGATTCAGGGAAGAACCAGCTATGAGCCACGCAATACCTGAGGCTGCCAGAGGCCAGGCGGGGGAGGCCTGGAGAAACTTCTCCCTCACACCTCTCAAGAAGGACCAGCCCTGCTCACACCTTGACCTTGAACTTCTAGCTCCAGAACTGAGAGACAATGCACGTCTGTTTAAGCAAACCAATGTGTGGGACTTCCTTAAGGCAATGGAATGAAAAATGTATAAAGCCATTGTAAGATCCCAGGGGCTGATGTATGTAAGTAAATATGAAGAGCCGTGTCCTATAGTGTTATTTGTGATAGAGTGTAGGATTCAGTCTGAGAATCACCACCATGGGGCCATCCACCAATAGTGACAGCTTTTCAGTGACTGTCACTGATGCGGGTACCCCGGGACGCAGGGAACATCTAGTTCTCACCAAGCAGACAAGGAAGAAAGCCTAGTGTTCACGTAGCAAGAGAACCCCCAGAGGGGATCAAGTCAAGGATCTGCCAAGAAACTTCCCAGGATCCGCCTTGCCATCAACTGGCTGATGTTCTGTCTCTTTATGAGTGAGAAAAACTTATTTTTAGTCTCTGGATGACTCTCGGAGTCTTCATATAAATCTCTGGGTTGGAAGGTTTCGGTCGTGTGTTGCTTTTCTGGCTCCTTCGCTTCCACGGTGGCATTAAGTATCACAATAATTAAGAGAGCTAATGTCTTTGAGTGCTTATTATGCGACATATGCGTGTTCTGTCTTTACCTGTCATGCTCTCTCCTTTAATCGTCCCAACCACTCTGTCATTACCCCATTTTACAAAGGAGAACACGGTCGCTTTCAGAAGTGTCTTGCCTCATCTCATGGCGGAGTCAGACCTTGAACCCAAGTCTGATGGCAAAGTTTATTCGCTCGCTACCTCTCAGTTCCATGGACACAAAGTGACAAAGACAATTCACACAGCATGTCCTCTTCCATCAGCATAACACCTGTTCAATCCATCCATGTCGTCCTATCAGTAGTTCCTGTTTTCATTGACAGTCTGCACCACAACTAACTTATCCCTTCTCCTGTTTGGAAACATTTTTTCCCCAGCTTGGGGCTATGGCAGATAAAACTGCCAGGACTGTTAGTATAAAAGCCCATCAGTAGACACACTCGCTCCTTTCTCCTGATTTGTACTTTACATTCCCACCAGCGATGTCGCAAAATTCCAGTTGTTCCACGTCCTCATCAATACTTAGTTTTATCAGTCCTTCTCATTTTGGCCATTCTGACAGGCGCATAATGATTGATAAAATCGCACTGGGCTTTTAATTTGCATCTTAATGACGAATGAGGATGAGATTCTTTTGAATATGCTTATGGCAGTGTGGGACATCTTTGTGTGTGAAGTGGATGCCTTGGTGAAGTTTGGCTAACCGGCTTTTTCTTACTGATCTGTGGGAGTTCTTGGTATATATTAGATCTGAGTATCTTTTCAGAACAACATAATGCAATTACCTTCCCTTGGTGGCTGGCCTATTCATTTTCTTAATGATGTCTTTTAATGAACAACTCGTAATTCTAATAAAATTCAATTTAGTAATTTCATGGCCAGGGACTGCTGTAGATGCTGTTTAAGAAATCGTTGTTTCATCCACGGTTATGAAGATATCCTCCTGTTTTTAGCCAAGAAGCCGGGGTGGGGGACAGCATTCAGGGAGGATGTGGGCTGAGGGGTGGGGGTGTATGTGGGGGGGAGCCGTTGGTCTGTTAACCTGTGTGGTGCTTCCTTGGGCCTGTGTTTCTCAACCGCCTTTGTTTCTGTTCGCTTCCTGGATTCTGTGGCCCTTCCCACTTTTTCTCCAACTCTCACATCGTCTTTCTGAAGCCGTTTGTAAATCGTA
This sequence comes from Lasiurus borealis, assembly GCA_004026805.1. Lineage (NCBI taxonomy): Eukaryota > Metazoa > Chordata > Mammalia > Chiroptera > Vespertilionidae > Lasiurus > Lasiurus borealis. The sequence goes on along the minus strand of PVJN01004407.1, from coordinate 119 downwards.
TTCTTAAAAAGCTCCTTTCCTCCCCGTTTATACTGTCAGCCGATGCCGTTTGCTCTGCCTTCTATTTTGAGGCTGCCTCCCCATCACTGCGCGTCTCCATATGCCACTGGGAGTCTAAA
>PVJN01004406.1:0-90619 GCA_004026805.1 Lasiurus borealis | reverse complement strand
CTTGCTAATTTTATGCATCATCTCTAGCATCTCTAGTTGGCTCTTTTGTATCTCTAGTAGGCTTTTGCTAAATTTATCCGCCTTTTCTACCATATTCTTGAGAGACCTTATAAGCATGGTTTTGAACTCTATATCCAGTCGTTTTTTTTCCTCCATTTCTTTTGTTTTTGATCCCTTCCCTTGTCTTGGCATTTTCACTATGTCGGGGAAACTTTTTTATTTGCAAGACCACAGAAGCCTCTGTTGAGCTTGGGATGGGTGGAGTCTCAGGGTTTAAGGGACCGCCTTGCCTTCCAGTCAGCCCTGCTCTCCACGGTCCCGGAGTCTCACGTGACTGGGTAATCGCTGGAGCGATCCTTGTGCATGCCTCTAAACCGCTGCCTTTCCAGCTCCCCTGCTCCCCTGCGTACCAGGACCACACGAGTCTAGGTCTCCAGGGTTTCGCCTGAAACAGGGGCCCAGTGGACTCAGAAGTGGCGCAGTTGGGAGGGTCTGTCTCCCGCCCAGTAGCAAAAGCCAGAGGCAGAATCAGCAATCTGTCCTCAATGTGGCGCCGGCGCCCTGTGTGTGCGCGTGCGTGACCGGGACCAGACCCTCCTATCTTTTGCGACTCCCCTAAATTTCCGCGCACTTCTCCCTTTTCACAGTCCTAACTCCCCCCGTATGAGTTTCAGCTGGATCTGGGGTTTAGTGTCGTAGGATAAGGGGTTCAATGCCGTTGGGAGTCTCCGTTTCCCTCCCATCAGAGAAACCAGCCAGGTACTCGGGCACCCGCGCTCTCAGCGCGCGCGTCTCCGTACCTCAGCTTTTTGCAGTTCCTCTGGGTGTCTGTGAGCCCCTCTCTTTCCTTCTAGCTGTAGAACTTCCACTCAGCCAGCTTTCCTGTGGTTCTGGATGATGTCTGTTCTGTCTTTTAGTTATAGTTTTGAAATTGTTGTGTGAGGCAGCAGTGTAGGTGTTTACCTATGCCGCCATCTTGGCTCCTCTATAGTCTTTATTATAAGGTGAGCACTATGAAGTAACTCTTGCTAGTTGGTCTGCCATACAATATCAATATCATTGTGTCTGGGTCAGAAGTTTAGGTCACAGCACAAAAATAATTCTGCTTTTACACCTCAGTTGAAGAAAGTTTAATGAAACAATTTTAAAGGTGTGAGCAGGTTTGAGGGTACCTATAAAAGACATTGAGGCATGCAGAAATTTTTTATATGGGATGCTATTACCACCCTTACAGAAGAAAGGGTAAAGGCTGATAATCTGAATAGATCCCTGTGATAGCTGGAACCCTAGAGGAGAAATAGATAGATGCTGCCATCATGGAGGGACACAGATACTTTTAAATATGAAACATGGGAACAGGAAGGAGAAGGGAAGAGGAATCCCCACTTCTCTCCCCTTCTGCCTCTAGTATATGATTGAAATTACACTGGTCACACCTCACTACTTGGCAGGATCCATGGGCATCTGCCTGGTATGAAACATAGCAAGTCAAAGAAGAGCAGGTGGGAAGCAAAGGAGGGTGTCAAAAGAAAATAGCCAGTACAGCATCCATCCATAATAACTCTCTAAAACTACTATGTGATGTAAAATATTAGGAGAAGCCTAGATTTGAATCTTTTCAAGGGACACAATTATTAAAGTGCCAAAAAATCTTGCTGGTTATATAACAAATGCCTAGTCAAATCTGAAAACAGCATCAATTTCTGTTTTAGGACAAATAGTGTGGTTCATGCACCCAAAAACTAAAAATACAATCTGTTTAGTGGAATTCTTTACATTAAATGTATACATATATATTTATATAGTGAATATATATTTTAAATGTATACATTTATATTTACATAGTAAATATATTTTTTATATGTAAATTTATATCATACTAGGAATCCAGTGCACAAATTTGTGCACCTTGAAAGGAACTATGGGCTATGAGGCTGCGGTGGGCACAGGAGCAAGTCTCTGCCAATCCTCTATACCCCCGCATGGCCCCTCCCACCATGGCACCTGGTACCCTCTCTGCTGGCCCAACTGTTGCTGCTGCCACACTCACACACTAACAGCCCTGGCCCCGCTTGCACCTGTAGTCTGTGTGGAGCAATTGGGGCCAGCATCATCCATGGTTGTGAGCAGCAGCTGCTGCCCTGATCACCCCTCAGGAGCAGGGGGACATGGAGAAATCCTCAGGGACGATCAGGACTGGTAGCCACTGCTCACACCTAATGATGATACCAAGCAATTGGGATTGGCACCAGGCTCTGGCAGTGGGTGCAAGCAGTGGCTCCAGTGCCAGCAGCAAGTGTGAGTGGGGTCAGTGCCAGGAGCATGTGCAAGTATTAGGCAGGACCTCAGTGTGCTGAAGCAAAGGATTTTCAATAACCACTAAAGACTCTCCTGGATAATAACGACCAGTACCCCCATCTTGTCCTGGTGTCCTGCTCACCTGCTCTACCATCTCACCTCAGCCAATCCCCACCATTTTTCACCCTCTGCCACCTGCTACAGACACCCACCATGCTCCACATGTGCCCCCTGGTAGTCAACGCACTTCATAGCGACCGGTTGTTTGGTTGTTCCGCTGCTTGGTCTATTTGCATATTAGGGTTTTACATACATATTTATTTATAATTTATTACATATATTATATACTGTACATATTTCTATAAATTAATTTTATATTTATATGTTATCCTATATAATAAAAGCCTAATATGTTAAGTGGCCAGTTGGCCAGTGGCCATTCAACCAATCAAAGTGTAATAAGTTAAGGCTGCTCAATCACAACAAGTTGCTATGATGTGCATTGACCACCAGGGGGCAGACAGTCAACCAATCGACCAGTTGCTATGACATTCACTGACCACCAGGAAGCAGACACTCCAACTGGTAGGTTAGCTTGCTACTGGGGTCCAGCCGATCAGGATTGAACAAGACAGGCCAGGTACACCATGGAGCCCTCCCGTGGTCCCTGCCTTGCTGACCAACCTCCTGCATCCCTCACCAGCCTCTATCATGCACCAGTGGTGTACCTTGGTCTGGCCTGCACCCTCTTGCAATCCAGGATCGCTTGGGGGATTTCAGAGAGCCAGTTTTGGCCCAATGGCAGAACAGCCAGTCGTTAAGATGTGCACTGATGACCAGGGGGAAAACACTTAATGAAGGTGTTGACCCTTGGTGGTCATTGTGCTCCCTGAGGGGGAGCACCACTCAGCCAGAGCCAGTCTTATGGCTGGCGAGCACAGCAGTGGTGGAGGGAGCCTCTCCTGCAACTGCAGCAGTTGGACATCCCCCGAGGGCTCCAGGTGTACAAGAGGGCCCAGGCCAGGCTTATGGTCCCCCCAAGTGCATGAATATCATACAACAGACCTCTAGTTTATTATAATGCTATATTCTATATTAATATATTTATTATAACATTGTATACCACATATATTATATAGTATCCTATCTAATAAGGAGGGAATATGCTAATTGACTGTCATGCCCTCATAAATATGTCAGTACCCACACCAAGACCCACACCAAGTAAGGAGCAAATATGCTAATTGACTGCCACACCCTCAAAGATGGTGGTGCCCACAGCCACAGATGGCGGTGCCCAGACCCTCGCTTCCAAAGTCCCCCAGTCCCCTTAGCCTCTGAGCCACCCAGGGCCAACCTGAGGCACAGGCAAGCCTAGCCTCAGATGTCAGCTACCCAGCCAACACCCAAGGATCAGGCAACTGTCAAATGGTGGCTACCCAGGCTCTCAGGGCCACCAAAGACTTAGGTAAACAGGGCCAGCCAAGGCTTGCGCTGCTGGAAGTGGCAGCAGCAGAGATATGATGGGGGTATCACTTTCCACTGATTGCCAGATTGCCTCCCACCCCTGAGGGCTCCCAAACTGTGAGAGGAGGCAGGACTGGCTGAGAGATTCCCTCTCCAGTGCATTAGTTTTCATACACCAGGCCTCTAGTATATTATATGTTATCATTATAAGTTACACATTATATGCTATATATTATTTTATACTAGAAGCCCAGTGCACAAAATTTGTGCATGGGGAGGGGGTCCCTCAACTTCTCCTGTAATGATGCAAGAGTTCTGTACCCGTCCTGGCCAGAGGCTAAGCTCATGAATTTCAAACAGATTCATTCCCCAATTTAAAAAACATAGCTATAATTTCAACTGCTATCTGATTTTAATCCTCCTAAGTATTTACATATTTTCTTCTCTTATTCCTCCTAAAATGATTCCTAGAGTTTTGAGAATCTGGGAACTTGGAGAAAACAACCAAGAAATCTGAAATCTCAGTTCATTACCTCAATCAAAACTTTTTGTTTGTATTTGCCCAACTCAAATGATCAGATCATGAGAATCATAAAGCACAAAACACAGGTATCCTTACTGATTGTGAAAAGTCCAAAGTGTAATTAAGTGTGCTCTTTCTTGGTAGCAATCTCATTTACTCTACACTTAAACATTTGCATTTCCTTAAGCCTCTTTTTGTCTTACAGGCACACATGGTTGCATCATACTCAGATTCATCAGCTGGGACTGGAGAGTGTATGGTTTTCCAACTGGTCCTCAGATGCACTAATCATTGCTTCCTGCTGCATCTACCATAGTGGAATGCAAGATCATGGCAAGAACAATGCCCAGAGAGCATTCCTGATATATACACAGTTTGCTTTACCCAGGCACTTGGCTGAAAAGTTTCCTCTAACCATGAACACTGGCTTTCAATCCCGAGCTGGTAGAGCACAGGCTGACTGGGTCCCCACTAGAAAGGGAAAAGGTTTTACACTCACTCCTCTAGACTGCATGACCTGAGGAACAATCTCTCAGCCAAACTCCTCTAACCTTTGTGGACAGGCTGTCCTAAGGTGCTTAGAGAATGCTAGATTCTCTCTCTGCGAAAGAGAGCACTGGCTTGCCCAGTTGAAAATCTGGGCAATGGAGATAGACCAGGAGCCAGAGGAGCAGGGATGCAGGGGGGAGCTAAATGCAGGAGGCAAAAGAAGTGCAGAAAGGAATGGAGTTCAGGAGAGAGTGGGAGTATTGGGAGCTGGCAGGGATGTGGGTGAGAGGCAGATGCCATAGGGAACTTGGGAAATGGGACTCCAGAACCAGCAAGTGCAAAAAGGGGTGTGCTTACAGGCATCAGTGGACTCCTGGGAGGTGCTGGCTGGGAGATCTGAAGCAGACTCCCCAGAGCCTCTAAACTGTGAGTGTGAGGAGAATGTGGGGAGTTGGGGCAGGGGGGAGATGGAGAGATCAAAAGGTATGCCTTTGCCCGGGTTGATTATAGGAGTCTGACATGAGGCTTCAGAGGTTGGCTTGGGGGAGTGGGAGCACGGTGGGGTGGATTTTGGGTGCCTGAGCTGAGGGCTCAGCACACTCAGAAAGATGGTGAGGTCCCAGTGGCTGATCCAGCAGTGGCAGCAGCTCCAGCAGCAGAGGCAGCAGCAGCAGTGGCGGCAGAAACAGCGCACAGCTCAGGCAGGGAATGCTTCTGGCTCCCTGCCAAGGTTGCCCTGACCTGGCTGTGACCTCCCTCCACAGGCCCAGCCACCCAGACCACTGGGGTGTTCCCCAAATGCGGCCCAACACCACCAACCCCCCACCTCCAGCCTCTGCAGCTTGGCATGGGCTCAGGGGTGCTTGCCCTGGGCACCTCCAAATCCTGTAACCTGTCATCATCCATGCCTCTCCCTGACAACACAGCCACCACGAGGGACTGCTGGTGCCCACATCGCCACCTGCCTCACTGCTGCCCCCAGCCAGCAAGAGCCCCTTGCCACTGTCACAGTAGTGGACAGCCAGCAAGAACCTGCTGATGGCCCTCATTGTGCTGCTCATTCTCTTGCCTCACTGCAAGCTTCCTAGTCTGGCTGCTGCTATCTTTGTCACATCAATTTGCATCTACCTTCCTTATTGGCTGTGGGCACTGCTATCTTTGTCATGGAGTTATGGTCAATTTGCCTATTCACTCTTTATTAGGTAGGATATCATATATCATGTATCATATATCATATACCATATATTATGTATCCTGTATCATATACCTTATATCTTATATCTTATATCATATATCATACCTCATATCTCATACATTATACATGTTATATGTTATATATATTATATGTTATATATTATATGCTATATGCTATATACTATATACTATATACTACATGCTTTATGCTATCTGCTATATGCTATATGCCATCCCTGGTTACCTGAGCCTTAGGTGGCCTTGGGCAACTGAGTAGCCACCATCTGGGGCTTGCCTGCACCTCAAGCTGGCCCTGGGCTGCTTGGGGGCTGAAGGGACTGGGGAAATTTAGAGGTAGGCATGCAGACAATGGCTGAGGGACTAGGCTCTGCCATCTTGTGGTTGTGGGCACTGCCATCTTTGAAGGTGGGGCAGTTAATTAGCATATTCTCTCCTTATTAGCTGTGGGTGCCACCATCTTTGCAATTGTGTGAGGGTCAATTAGCATATTCTCTATGTATTAGATAGTATACTTATACATAGTATATTTATATGTATTATAATTATATACAGAATGGGGCAAAAGTGGGTCTACAGTTGTGAGTACATAAGCCATAGTTTCATCTTGTATTATTATTTATTTATTATTGTATTATTTTCCATATTAATTACTATGAACATACTTTTGTACCACCCTGTATATTTATCTATATTTATAGTATACTGGAGGTCTGGTGTATGGTATTTGTGCCTTGGGGAGGGGGGGGGTCCCTTAGCCTGGCTTGCATCCTCTTGAAATCCATTGGCTCCTAACCACTCACCTGCCTGCCTGCCTGATTACCCTTAATCACTTGTCTGCCTTCCTGACCATCCCTAACCACTTGCTTGTCTGCCTGATCACCCCTAACTGCTTGCCTGCCTGATTGCTCCTAACCACCTCTACCTTTGCCCCTGCCACCATGGTTTTATCAGGAAGGATGTCCAGAATGATGTCCCAAAGGTCATTTGGCTGTCCCACCTAATTAGCATATTATACTTTTATTATTATAGATGTTTCACTTTTATTAGTAATCTCTTTCAAAAATTCTTAGTGAACAATTCAACCTTATTCTCTAAATCTATTAAAGTATGGTATATTATATTAATAGAATATGATTAGTAATTATGGAAAATACATTGAATATTACTTGGAATACTATGATTTAGCATAAAAGTTCAGTGGCTAAGGATTTCTTATGAACCTATTTTTTTCCTGCTTAGTATGTGCAAGATTGTATTTCCTTTCCACTCTAGATTTAATACATCATAAACAACATAATCAATCAGAGAATGTACCTATGGTCAAATACATTGTTTTTCTAAGGTTTGCATTTTAACTGCTTTTTTGCCTTATAGCGTGAGTAGCAAAATTGGTTATTGACCCCAAAATAAGCCATTTTAATAAGTTGTTGTGAAAAGAAACATCATTGCAAATGAGAATTCCACCAAATAAATTCATTGAATTGTAGTTGTTACAAGGACAGAATCCCTACAATTTAATCTTCAGATACAATTGTTGCCATGCCTTTTTGCAATCTTACTATTTAAGCTATATCTATTAAGGTTAACTCTTCCTTTTATTTTATTTAAAGACAGATATTTAGATAGTTGTGGCTGCAGTGACTCCAGAGACTTTAATCTTCTTGATACTGTATTTTTATTAACATTGTAACATCCAAGACTTAAAGTAAAATATATTTTGTATTTTAAAAATTTACTAATATCTTTCATGGTTGGTAATTTTATCATCTCATGCTTTCAGAGTTTCTTTTTAAGTATTAATTTAAACATACCTTTCCTTGAAATATAATGAAATTTTTAATGACTTCTACCTCAAGACAAGTTCACATTCACCTTTCCACTTATCCCAAATATCATTGAATAGTACCTCTCATATCCACATGAAAATGTGAACACACACACACACACACACACACACACACATCCATTATTGCACTGGAAAAAGTAGATGGAGTAAGATCTTATTATAATCCTGAAACTTTATAATTTCTATAAAATAAACATAAAAAGAGCATATTTTCCAAATACCTAATTATAAATGAGTGGCCTAAGACTCAATTCAAGTCTGTTCTAGATAAGTTAAATAAACGTATAGCCTTAACTGAACCTCAGCAAAGCCTACCACTTTGAGCATACCATGAAGCATTCTGCAAACCCATTGAAAGTCTTGGGGATTGTGCTCATGTGCAATATTCTGTGCTCACACAATGTAGCTGTGGCCTTTGTGGTGGGAAGCCGCCCATTGTCTTCACTTGCAGAGAGGCATGGACAAGGAACTGGAAGGCTGGTAAAGTCAGGGCTGTTTAGTGGACACAATGGTAGCTGAAGCAATTCCCCACCCAATAGTCATATAAAGCTTACTGCTAAGATAATCTGCCTGCTACTGGAAATGGCCTGCCGAAGGGCTATATGTATATCCCAAATTGAATTAAAAGATGGCAAGGCCAGTGCCCAAGCAGAGTCCTTCCTCTTGACCTGGGCTCCTGCCTGGTCCCCCAATATTTCCAAATTATTTTTGTCTCGTCTCTTTCATTTGCAGGCTCTTTCAGAACCCAAACCCTGAACCGGCACATGGGCCATTCAGATTTTGTGATTATTCTAGGGAAAACTGCTTTTTTTCAGTGAAATGAAAGACTGTCACAATGGAAGGTAGCATGGACCCTAAGGCTATATACACATGAGGCAGTCCTCCATTTAACATCAGGTTTTTCACACCCTTACTGGAAAGAAGCAGTAACCTGCCCAAGATGGCAAAGAAATCTCCCATATGCTACACTTGTCGAGGCACTTCTTTCTAATTCCTGACTTGAAAGGGTACACAGACTGTTATCTTAAACAAAAATACTCACAAGTTCCAGGAAAAGCCACCTGAAATCTTAGTCCTTGGACTTCTTTACACTTACATTTTGGTGAGTTTTTAATGTCAAAAAATAATGAGTGGAGACTATCTAAAATGGAGCCAGAGCTGCTATGCTGGAGAAACTGCCTTGCATCTGTTCTACCTTAGAGCATTGGAATTTGATAACATGAAAAATCACCTTTGGAACGGACCTATGGGAGCATTGTATGTCTATGGACTATTTGTAAAGATAATAAGAAAGTAGTTTTTAAGACTACTGGGCTGATTGATGACTATCTAACTAAAACTAAAAAACATTGTTTAGAATTAACATCACTATATGACAATAGAAATGCTTTCCTTCTATTAATGTAATAGCCTCCCTTCCCGTTTTCATAAACTCCCATTGCCTTTGTCCCCAAATCAGATCAGTATTTGGACTTCTTCCTATATCCTGATTTTTGATGGAGTCTTTAATGCTTCCTGTTGATCTCAAATAAATGCTCATTGCCTCTTACTTTGAAAGGCCTTTTATTTTTAAGAAAGCATAGCTGGTATCATGAACAGAAGCTAAAGTAGCTTCACTTTAGAGACAGGAATCACCTGGAAACAAGTATAATACTTACAGGAACTGTTTTGTGCTCTTCTCTTCAATGGTCTGTTGACTCCTTGGCTATGAGGCCCTTTTAGTTTGGTAGACATCAAAAGTCATTATCTGAGATCAGGAGAGATTTTTCTCTCAATGGGTGGGTGATTTCCCCTGGGGCTGGAATGAAATAGGATGCTTCAAAATTGGTAATTATTCATTTAATTGTTCTATAAAATGCATTCTTTGATTGATATATATAAGTTTCTAAAAGACAAAATCATTTTAAATAAATTCTAAAAAACATGTTGGTCATTTGAACAGATGCTCTAAAAATTTTGCAGTTTTTCCTTGCTAAAACCTGAAAAGGTATTTCAAAGAATCTAATAACTTTATGTTCAGAAATCTTACAAAATGGGAAATCTAATAGTTCACCTAAGCCTCAGTAACATTCAAGGTCTTTTTATTGAAAACCTGAAATATGAACACAGCCAACAGCTACTTGAGATTAAATAATGGAAAGAAAAATGGGACAACAAAAGTAGTCATCTTAGTAAATAAACTTAACTTATACTAGCTTTTATAAATTAACTAGAGGCCCAGTGCACAAAATTCATGGACTTGGGGAGGGGTTCCTCAGCCTAACCTATCCCCTCTCACAGTCCAGGAGAACCTCAGGGGATGTCCTACTGACAGCTTATGCCTGCTTTCTACGGGGAGTGGGCCTAAGCCATAGTCTGGCCTCCCTCTGTGGGAGGCAACAGACTGATAAAGGGGAGGTGCCACACCCATCACTCCACTGCTGCTGCCACTGTTGGCCACCACTGCCACCAAGGTGTTTACATCATCACGGACTCCAGTCCCTTCACCACAAAAAAATTACAACTGTCTTTAGGCATTTTCAAGATGTCTCTTTCCAAGGATATGACATTTCTTTCTTTTTTTTAATCCTCATCTTTATTTTCCCATTGATTTTAGAGAATGTGGAAGAGAGAGGGAAAGATAGAGAGAAACATCAATGTGAGGACCCTTCAATTGTTTGCCTCCTGCATGAGCCCTGACCTTGGCTCCAGCCAGGGAGAAGGTACATATCCTAGATAAGAATTGAACCTGAACCCTGCGGTTCATAGGCTGAGACTCTATCCACTAAGCGAAAGTGGCTAGGGCAAGATATAATATTTCTTAGCCCCTCCAGCAGCAGACCTTCATTTTTGCCTCCAGGAGTGAAGTGAAAAAATTCTAGATCACCTTCTTGGATTGTTATTACCCAAGTTACCAAGAACACTGCAAGAGGCATACAGGAAGCTTAGCCAATGAGCTATAAAGAAAGGTGTTTCCTCTGCAGCTCACACGCAGAGGCAGGACTGCTGGCACACTGTCTCCCAGTGAGGGCAGGCCCCCCTGTGTGTTGTGTCACTGCTCCAGGCCAGGGGTGGGTCCCCTGTGTGTTGCATCTCTACCAAGGCCCATCTGCGCTCACAGCTTCTTCCTGAGCTGGTCAAGACTATGGCATCCCAGCCATATATATATATAGACTAGAGACCTGGTTGATGAATCAGGCCAATACTGGCTCTCCAACATCCCCTGAGAGTTCCAGGATTGTGAGATCCTGGTGCAGGGAAGGCTGAGGGCCCCCATAGAGCACAATCAGGGCTGGGAGGGATGCAGGAAGTTGGCCAGTCAGGGAGGGACTGCGGGAGGGCTCCAGGGTGTGTCCGGCCCCACACTCAGCCACAATTGGCCAGAATCCAACAGGCAGCTAACCTACTGGTTGGAGCATCTGGCCCCTGGTGGTCAGTGCACATCACAGAGATAGTTGACTGGTTGACTGTCTGCCCTCCAGTGCACATCATAGTGAGCAGTTGAGCAGCCTTAGCACATTATTAGCATATTACACTTTGCTTGGTTGAACAGACAAATGGACTGACACTTAGCATATTTGGCTTTTATCATATAGGATGTGATGTATACTAGTATACTGCCTCTGCAGGATTATTAGATTAATTCAGAGAAAGAGCTCTGTTTAATTGGCTTAAAGAAATTAAGTACATATAAAGATTCATAAAAATAGCAGTAATTAACTCAAATTCTTTCAGGATCATATGGTTTGAGAAATTATTTAATATTAAAACTAATTTAAGATTGGTTTAATTACAAATTTCTTTATCTCTTTTTCAAATGTCCTGTACTTTTCTGAGTAGAACTTTTACCTCCTTGGTTAAGTTTATTCTTAATTATCTTACTTTTTTTTTGTAGCAACAGTAGATGGGATTGATTTTTAGTTTTTATTTCTGAGAATTCATTATTGATGTATAAAAATGCCATCGATTTCTGGATGTTAATTTTTATTCTGCTACATTGCTGAATCCATTTATTAAATCTAGTAATTTTTTGGTGGAGTCTTTCATGTTTTCTGTGAAGATTGTGAAGATTGACAATTTTACATCCAAATTTTTAGTTTGGATATCTTTTACTTTTTTCTTCTGGTCTGATACTGTGGCTAAGACTTCCAGGACTATGTTGAATATGAGTGGTAAAAGCAGACATCCCTGACTTATTCTGTTACTAGGGGAAATGGTTTCAGTTTTTGCCCATTGAGTAGGTGTGTCACATATGGCCTTTATTATGTTGAGATATAATCCCTCTATTCCAACTTTACTGAGAGTTTATTTCTGAATTTTTTGATGAAATAATTTGATTTTTTTACTTTCAATTTGTTTATGTTATTTATAATGTTTATTGATTTTTAAAAATATTGCATCAGTGGAATAAATTACATCCTTGGAATAAATCCTTCTTGGTCATGTTTTTTTTTAATATATTTTATTGATTTTTCACAAAAAGGAAGGGAGAGGGATAGAAAGTCAGAAACATCAATGAGAGAGAGACATCAATCAGCCGCCTCCTGCACACCCGACACTGGAGATGTGCCCACAAGCAAGGCACATGCCCCCGACCAGAATCAAACCCGGGACCCCTCAGTCCGCAGGCCGACACTCTATCCACTGAGCCAAACCAGTCTCGGCACTTGGTCATGTTTTATAATCTTTTTACTGTATTACTGGATTCAAATTGCTAATGTTTTGTTGAGGATTTTAGCATCTGTGTTCATCAGAGATATTGGCCTGTAACTATCTTTTTTTAAAATTTTTATTGTTCAGATTATTACAGATGTTCCTCTCCCCCTTTCCTCCCCCATAGCTCACCTCCACCTGGTTCCCATCCTACTCCAGGATTTCCCCCCAACCCCCACTGACCTTGTCCATAGGTGCACACTCTTTGTCCAATCTCTCCCGACATCCACTACAACCCCATCCCCCTGAGAGTTGTCAGTTTGCTCCCTTTCCATGCCCCTGATTCTATTACTTTCACCAGTTTGTTGTGTTCATCAGGTTATTTACTCATTTGATTTTTAGGTTCACTTGCTGATAGATCTACATTCATTGTCACTTTGTTGTTCATAATATTTTATTTTTACCTTCTCCTCCTCCCCCTCCTCCTCCTCCTCCTTCTCCTCTTCCTTCTCCTCCTCCTATTCCTCCTTCTTCTCCTCCTTCTCCTCCTCCTCCTCCTCCTCCTCCTCCTCCTCCTCCTCCTCCTCCTCCTCCTCCTCCTCCTTCTTCTTCTTCTTCTCCTTCTTCTTCTTCTTCTTCTTCTTCTTCTTCTTCTTCTTCTTCTTCTTCTTCTTCTTCTTCTTCTTCTTCTTCTTCTTCTTTCTTCTTTGAGAATACCCTTCAGCATTTCATATAATCCTGATTTGGTGGTGATGAACTTTTTTTTAGCTTTTTCTTGTCTGTTAAGCTCTTTATCTGCCCATCAATTCTAAATGATAGCTTTGCTGGGTAGAATAATCTTAGTTGTAGGTTCTTGCTATTCATCACTTTGCATATTTCTTGCCATTTTCTTCTGGCCTGCATTGTTTCTGTTGAGAAATCAGCTGACAGTTGTATGAGTATTCCCTTGTAGGTAACTAACTTTTTTTCTCTTGCTGCTTTTAATGTTCTCTCTTTGTCTTTTGCTCTTGGCATTTTAATTATGATGTGTCTTGATGTGGTCCTCTTTGGATTTCTCTTGTTTGAGGTTCTCTGCACTTCCTGGACTTATAAGTCTATTTCTTTCAAAAGGTAGAGGAAGTTTTCTGTCATTATTTCTTCAAATACGTTTTCAGTATTTTGCTCTCTCTCTCTTCTTCTGGCACCCCCATAATTCTGATGTTGGTATGCTTGAAATTGTTTCAGAGGCTCCTTACACTATCTTTATATTTTTGGATTATTTTTTTCTTTTTGCTTTTCTGGTTGGGTGTTTTTGCTTCTTTGTATTTCAAATCTTTTACTTGATTCTTGGGATCTTCTAGTCTGATGTTGAATCTCTCTCTGTATATTATTCTTTATTTCAGTCAGTGTATGCTTAATGTCTGATTGGTCTTTTTCATATCCTTGAGGGTCTCACTAAATTTTTCAGAGGTTTCTAGAAGATTCTTGAGTAACCTTATAACCGTGGTTTTGAACTCCATATTCAGTATTTTGCTTTCATCCATTTCTTTCATTTGTGACTTTTTTGTCTCTCCATTTTGGCTGCTTCCTTGTGTTTGTTTCTATGTACTAGGTAGCTGCTATGACTCCTTGAGTTGATAGAGTGGCCTTGTGTGGTAGGTATCCTATAGGGCCCAGTCACTCAGCCTTCCCAGTAAGTTGAGGTGGATGTTCTTGGTGCACCCCTTTGAAGGTTTGTTTGCACAGCCTTGTTTTATTTAATTCTTAATTGGTCTTGGTATCACTGGGAGAAATTGACCTCCAGGCCAATTGGCTGTGATGACCAGTTGTGTCTACATTGGAAGATCTGTTGTGCAGGAGATACCCTTATGGAGCAGGACTTGCTTCAGTGGAGCTTTGGTGCTCACTGAGTCTGCCCCTTGAGTGTGTTTCTTATGGATGTGAAGAGTTATAATCCTGAATAGTCTCATTCTGACCACTGGGTACAGTGGCTCTTGGATCTCCAAGGAGGTGCAAGGTCAGCCACTGTCTGGGGCCTCCCGGCAAGAGCTACAGAGACATCTGCAGACTCCTCCTTTTTGTATAAAGTTTGGAAGGGCTCAGATGAAGCCCAGCTGTGAAGCAAGGCAGGCTGCTGCTGCTGGGCCTTGGGCCTTTTTTTGGAAGCTTTGGGGGTCTCTGACCCAGCTGAAGTTTGACAGGTTTTTAGGCAGAGAAAGAACAGGCCATTCTTATGCAAAAGCCGATGCACACAGCTTGAGTGGGGTTGTAAATTAGTTGGGGCGGGGTCTCTGGGAATCACCAGGGTGGAGCAAACAGCAATGGCTGTCAGTCAGCCCTTCACCAGAGAGGTCCCTCAGTCTCCACGTCCCGTGCCCCCATGAAGGAACAATGATCACTGTGATCACTCTGAGAGAAAGCTGCCCCTGCATTCCTGTCCCAATGCCAGACAGTCCTGTTTTTCCCCGTATGTGTCTGAGTCCCCCAGAGTCTCACCTGGAATTGGAGTTCAGAGCAAACAGGAGCTTCTATCTCCCTCCCAATTAAAAGAGCAGCACATCCAGGGGCCAGCACTTTCAGTGCCTCCTCACCTCTTACTAGTCTAATGTGCTTTCTTCATCTCTCTAGTTGTGGAGCTTCCACTCAGTCAGCTTTCCTGTGGTTCTAGGTGGTAGTTGTTCTGCCTTTTAGTTGTAATTTTGATGTGGTTGTGAGAGGCAGTATATATTGGTGTTTACTTATGCCACCGTCTTCAGTAATATCTCTAATTCTCTTTCTTTATAATATCTTTATCTGGTTTTAGAATTAGGATAATGCTAAACTCATAAAAAGAGGTTAAAAGTGTTCCTTCCTCTTATATTTTTAAAAATAATTTGAGGAAGATAGGTGTTACTTATTTTTTTAATGTTTCATAAAATTCTCCTATGAAGCCATTCAGACCAGGGCTTTTGTTTGCTGGGAGTTTTGTTTGTTTGTTTTTCTGAGTGTTTTGTTTTTTTAGTTACTATGTCAATTTGATCAGTTGTTATTGGCCTATTCAGGTTTTCTGATTCTTCCTGGTTCAGTTTTGGAAGATCGTACTTTTTGGGGGGAAGGGGGGATTTGTCCATTTCATCCATATTCCATCTTGTCATATAGCTGTTCAGAACATTTTCTTAACCTCCTTTATAGTTCTGTGGGATCAGTTGTTGCTTCATCTCTTTCATTTCTTATTTCATTTATTTGGGTCCTCTCTCTTTATTCCTTGATGAACCTGCCTAAAGGTGCATCAATGTTTATCTTTTCAAAGAACTAACTCTTGGTTATATTGATCTTTTGTATTTTTTTTTTTTTAGTTTCTATCTCATTTATTTTTATTTTTATTATTTCCTTCCTTCTACTTACTCTGCCATTTTCTTGTTGCTATCTTTCTAATTATTAACTTTTAGGGTTAAATAGTTTATTAATAATGTTTCTTGTTTTTTGAGGTAGACCTGTAGTATGAATTTCCCTCTCAGGAATGCTTTCACTGTGTGCCATACATTTTGGTTTGTTTTGAGTTCATATTAATTTGTTTCCAGGATATTTTTTTCTTGACCTCATTGGTAAATTATGCATTGTTTAATAACAAGCTATTTAGTCTCTATGTGTTAGTATGTTTTTGAGTGTTTTATTTTAGTTGTTTTTAAATTTCATGCTATTGTGATTTGAGAAGATGCTTGATATGATTTCAATTTTCTTGAACTTTTAGAGACATGTTTTGTGTACTAACATGTGGTCCATCTTTTTGAATGACATGTGTGCCCTTGAGAAGAATGTATATTCTGAATCTTTGGTGTAAGATGTTCTGAAAATGTCAAATAAATCCATCTGATCTAATGTGTCATTTAGAGTCACTGTTTCCATGTTGGGTTTTTTTTTAATCAGATCAGCAAAAAATATTTTATTTATGTACTGAAGAATTTTAGTAATTATTTTTTGTGTGATATGAGATGAAAAAGATTGAAAATATCTGCTATATATAGAGCAAAATGCATATATATATATATATACATATATATATATATATATATATATATATATATATGTGTGTGTGTGTGTGTGTGTGTGTGTGTGTGTATGCATGTACATATACTGAGTGATATATATATATATATATATATATATATATATATATGCACATATACTGAGTGGCCAGATTATTATGATCTCTGAACATATAATAATCTGGTCACTCAGTGTATATCCAATATAATAAAAGGCTATTATTCAAATTGTCCCCTTGACCAGTTCGACCAGCAGGCAGGCCGGCCAACCACCCTTGTCCCCTACCTCTGGCCAAGCTGGCTGGACCTCACCCATACACAAATTCATGCATTGGGCTTCTAATATACATACACTGAGTGGCCAGATTATTATATGTTCAAAGATTAGTAATACATATGCCTATTCCCCCCCACCCCAACTGACTTCCCCTTGATCTCCCCTAACCCCCGGCACTTGCCCTCACCTCCCTCCCCAGCATCTTCCATTTATTGGTTGTGCTTATATGCATGCATAGAAGTCCTTTGGTTTATCTCTTACCCACCTCTCCCCCAAACCTCCCCCACTAATTTGACAGTCTGTTCAATGTTTCTTTGCCTCTATCTATTTTTTTTAACAGTTTATAACAGTGGTTCTCAACCTTCCTAATATTGAGATCCTTCAGTACACTTCCTCATGTTGTGCTGACCCCCAACCATAAAATTATTTTCGTTACTACTTCATAACTGCAATTTTGCTATTGTTAATGAATTGTAAATATCTGTATTTTTCGATGGTCTTAGACTCTACAGCAGTGGTTTGAGAACCTCTAGCAGGGTTTATAATGTTCTTTATTTTCCAGAAATGAGTGTACTGGAAGATCTATCCAGTCATGTCAGAGGGGTATTAAACTCCCCTACTAAGACTGTTTTGTTGTTGATATCTCCCCTAAAGTCTTCTAGAAGTTTTAAAAATATATTTAGGTGATTCTATATTGGATGCACATATGATTACCAGGGTTAATACCCTCTTATTGGATCAAGCCTTTTTAGTATTATGAAGATGCAAAAGAGCAGTTAAATAGGTACAGGTATTCTGTATCTACAATCCATCAATACCTGGGGAATTGGATGTACATGTAACCCAAGAGGGCATGTTGTGGAGGTCTCTAACAGTGATAGGACAGACTCTGCCTCTCAAAAGTGTCTTGATCCCAGGTATGGAAAGCATCTGAAGAAAGATAAAGCCTAATAGATAAAGTTTTATGCCATCTATCATGCTCTGCAAGCAACAAAGCCTATAACTGGAAGCTCTGCAGTAATGGGGTGGACCACTTCTGCCATCATGGGGTGGCTACATGACATGTATCACACCCTGAAATCTGCTTTATAGATACAAACAGTAAAGAAATGGAATGTTTACCTGCAGCAGAGACATGTCCATTCAACATTCCTTCTTAGATAAGAATTGCAGACAGTGTTGGGGCCAGTCACCTTTGGGTCAGAAGGAGATGCCAAAAATGCACTTAAGGAAGAACTTATTGGCCCTTTGCTAGTGAAAGCAGTTATGGTTCTAATACTACCTGAAGCATGGTGTACTGGTGGCCCATGCAAAAGACAGCCCTCTAAGTGGCATGCTCAGGACTGGACTATCAACCACAGACCCTGTAAGGAAAAATTATATGGGCTGACATATGGATATTTGTATAGACTAAGTAGATGACCCTGTATCATGTCACAGGACATAAAACATTGCAATGATAAAGTAAATGACTTGCTTGCATTTGGTGGCTAGAAGAGGTCCTAGCAGAAGACCTGGCTACACAGGAAAATAAAACATACAGGGCAGGAAACCCTGTAAGCAATAGCTAAAGCCTGGGCCTCCCATTGAAAATGACTGACATTATTACAGTTTTCAACAATGCTCTATATGTGTGGATTGGCATCTCTGTCCCTTGCCAGTAACGACAGAAAATTTTATGCAAGACTGGGCTGAGATCTACCACATTGAACAGTGACTGCACCTCTCTTATAATCCAACTAGTGACCCAGTGCACAAAATTTATGCATGGGGGTGGGAGTGTTCCTCTCTCAGCCTGCCCCTTCTTCAATCTGAGACCCTTGTGGGATTGAGCCTAAACCAGCAGTCAGACATCCCTCTCATAATACGGGACCACTGCCCCCTAATTGCTCACATGCCTGCTTGCCTGATTGCCCCTCACCACTCTACCTGCAACCCTGCTCACTCCCAACTGGCCCCCACCAGCCTGATTGCCCACAACTGGCCCCCACTGCTGGCCTACTCACCCCCAACTAACCCCCCTGCCAGCCTCTTCACCCCCAAATGGCCCCCCCTGCTGGTCTGCTTGCTCCAACTTCCCCCCCTCCCACAAGCCTGACCATCCTCAACTGCCTTCCCCTCCTGTCCTGATCGCCCCTAAGCACCTCTACCTTGACCACACCACCATGGCTTTGTCCAGAAGGACATCCAGAAGGTCTCCTGAAAGATTTCCTGGTCTAATTAGCATATTACCCTTTTAGTACTATAGATAGGAGCTGGGTTGATAGAGCATTATAATGGACTGCTGAAAAAAAATATCAATTGGGGAAAAAAGGAGACATATGTACTACTATTTATAAAAAGTTAAACAATAAAAAAAGAAAAAAACACACAAAAATATATAATTAAATTAAAAATAAAAATAAGTAGGAAAGTCATTTTGCCCTAAAACAAAATGATTATTTCAAAATAAAAGGCAAAATACAGGACAAAAACAAAGTATATGTAAGTTGTAGAAGGTTTGTTTTGTTGCAGAAGGTTTTTGGATATTGCAGAAAGTTTGTGGTGGATCTTGTGAAAACAGTAATATATATTGTCAAACAAACTAAAATTGGAAGGTATAATAAAGTCAATATACATGCATACACACACACACACACACACACACACACACACACACACACATACATATTCTTACCAGTTCTTTAATTATGGCCATTTTAAAGATATTATCATTTTTAGATACTTGTCATTTATAGATATAATTTTACTTTTGTCATTTATAGATATTATTTTACTTTGATGCTTTTATAAAATGTTTCTACATAAATACTTTATATCTATAGAAATTCATGGCACTCTAAAGTATGTATTTCTAATTAATTTTCAGCTCATACCATTAAAATGGGTAAAGAATTACAGAACTCTAAGGAAAACTGGATTCATAAAACTGCTAACAAAAAATGAAGAAGATTAATAAAAATTAATAACATGAAAGTAAGTAAACTGATAGGATGATTATAATATTATGATTTTTATATAAAATAGTACTGATTTTTTATTCTGGTTTTGCAGATATAAGACTTTTTTCTCCTAAGCTACCCATGACATATAGAAATTTGGTAAATTATAGCTTTGTAAGCAAAATTAAAACATTTATCTTTTCTTCCTTCCCCGAGTCTTCCAAAATTTTAGATACTCTTAAATAACCCATAGGTTGTCAAATATAAACCTGTTCGTTCTTGAGTTTATTTTTCCTAATTTAAAGAAAGCTTTTATATCTAATATGGATGTTCAACCAATGCAACATTTGAAATTAAAATTATTAAGAACTGAAACTGATGACATTTATTGTAGAAATCAAATCCAAAATTCTGAACCAATGTACATCTTTATTTTATTTTTTCCCCTATTTCCTTGATTCTGTTTCTTCCTATCTTACAACAACAAAAATTATGAGAAGGCCTTGCATTCACTATAATAATTATTGTTTTCTTTCCTTCTTAATTTCTGACTGGGAAGATAATTCCACATTGAGCTTCATTTGTAAACTTATATAACAAGTCAAAAGATGCAACTGCTTATACACATAGTCAAGAATGTTCAAAGCCTGGTAATGTCAACCCTATTAAACATATCAGATTTGAAAAATGCAGATATTGCAATAACTACCACAGCAATAGTCAAACAGAAAGATCTTTAAATTCCCTTCATGAGTTATATTAGACAATTAAATTGCTCTTGACCATGTACTAGCTAAGTAAGGTGAATTTGCTCTGTTGTTGCCTTTTGTACTTGGATAAAAAAATCTCTGGTAAACTAAAGATGGACTAGATAAATCTCATCACAAGGCAAGTAAATAAATGCAGTATCCACTCATACCTCATATTTCTTCACTATCTTCAGCTGACTGTCCCAAATATTGCCTTCTGGTTCAGGCATATTCTTCATATTTGACTTAGCATTTATTTGCTATTATAAATTTTATTTGCTGTTATAAAACTTTGTTTTGCATAACTCAATGTTATGAAAACACCACTCCAATAATGGTTACTCAATGTTTTAGATGATCAATAAAGCCTGTAGGACTTCATATGAGAAAATTCAAGAATCTACAGATGTTTGTCCTTAAAGGAACAGTATAGGAAAGCCCTTGTCTGTTCTGGAACCCTGGTTGCTCAAATGTGGCCTAACGCTTCTAAAAAATATTATTTCTCCCATATGAGGAATGAACCTTCCTGGGGATGGGGAACCAAGAATAGCATAACATATCCAAATGAGCTATCTGATAATGAAAAGCCAATAATGCTTTTTATAAATGATTAGTTATAGTTGAAAAGAAGAAAAATGTAAAAAATTATAAATAAATGGAGCCACTTTAAAATGGATCCAGAACTGCCATATCAGAGAAACTTTGCATGTCTTATGCCTTAAAACTTTGGAATGTTAAAACAGAGCAAAATAACCTTTGGATTGGGCCTAGAGCAGTTATTGTGAACTGTGTGAAAACAACAAAAAAGCAGTCTGGCTATGGGATTGATGATTAGTGAAGCTCAAATTAAAAACATTAGTTAGAATTCATATCACTATGTTATTTTATATGCACAAATAGAAATGCCTTCCTTTTATTGATGTAATTGTTCTCCTTCTCTTTCTCATAAATATTCTTTGCCTTTGTCTTCTAATGGGAACGATACTTGAGCTGCCTGAATCAGTGCATCCAGCATAGTTATTTTTATTATTCACAAATAAATTCCTGTTTCCTCAAACTTTGAAAGACTTTTTATTTTATTTTACAAGCTGACAATAGTTTTAAATATCAGCTCTAAGCTTATGACCCTGGATATCTCCCATGTACAAGAAAATATCAAAATGCTTTGGTGACATCAGTGTTAGCATTTCAAATATAACATGTACAAAACATAAATCCTGGGTGCTTCCTAAAACCTGATATACCTACACATTCCTTGTCTCAGTGACTGAAACTGTTCCTTTTAACTGCAACTGTTCCTTTTAGTTTACAGAACTAAAATCTGGGAGTAATCCTTCACCTTTATCTTCTTCAAATTACTTACTTGCAATATATCACTAAATCCAATTGTTCTTCAAATACATCTAGAATACAGTTGTCTCTCAATGCTAGCTCAGCTACAACTTGGCCCTAATACCATTGCTGTTCCCCTGGGGTGATTGCAATAGTCTTCCATCTGCTCTCCTAGCTCTGCTCTTGACCTCTTGCTATTATTCTCAACATCTCAGCTAGTGTGATCTTCAAAAAATTAAGTAAATTGGGGCAGTGTTTTACTCAAAACCTTCTGATGGCTCTACAATACACTCAGACTAAAAGTTAAAGTCTACAAGATCATACATTATTCAGTTGTGCATATTTTCTTCTCCACTCAACTACATCACTGCAGTTACAGTTGCCTCCTTGTAGTTCCTGAAACATTCCAGCTTCAGTATCTTCACATTTATTGTCCCCTTTGAATATAACTTACTTTTTGTAACTTGCAGCTTTGCTTTTTCACCTGTTTTGGGCAGCTCCTCCTCAAATGTCATCCTCAAAAAAGACAAACACTAACCTTTCTATTCAACTTATAGTGGCAACTTCCCTTCTCTGCTATCATTTCCAATCCACTTTACCTGCTTTATCCCATCCCTCATTCCTGTCTAGGATATATAACCTGTAACATATGTTAATAGACAACCACAGGCCCAAAATGATATTATTTGTACTTAAGCCCAGGATAACAAACCTAGAATTAATATTTGTCCTAACTAAAGCTTTTACTTTCAGGAAAAAAGGAATTTTAATCAACTGGTTTGGAATTTTCTGGTCAGCACCCAAGAGGTGCTCTGTCGCATGGGCCCTCTTCATTGATCAAAGGAAAGAGTGGCATGCTACATGATAAAATTCTTGTCATTCCCATCTTCCTCAAAAATGATGTCCTCATTTAAAAATAATTATTTTGGGAGGTCCAAAATGGCTGCTGACAGGATGACAGGCTGCAAGATAGTGAGTGAGTGAGAGAATGAAAGGAGAGTGTGTGGATGTGTGGGAAAAATCTGTATTTGTGAGTGAAGGACAGCTATATTCCAAGGAACTGTTGGGGACTGTCTGACCAGGCTTCCTTGGCTGGGCAGCCTTTACTGCTGCTGAAATCTCTCCTGGAGTGGCTGACCAACACTAAGACACATTATAATTAAATCTTGAGGGGGAGAGTGGCTGTGATCTGAAGCCCAGCCTTACCTTCAAATAGGGAGACTTCAAATACATCTTGGAACCCTACAATCACAACTCCCAAGGTCCAGCTGCCTCAGCTGCAGACCCAGGAACACCAGGATTCCAGTATCCCTGACTATGAGTGCCTAAAAAGTCTGTTGAAAAGAAAAAGTGGCACAAATACACAGATGACCTCTGCTCCTTCTCCAAATAGAAAGAATAGCTGAATTGAATAACATCTACCTGGGATTGGTGAATTAAACCCAGCTGGTGAGGCACTCCATGGATGAAAAAGTTAGACACCGCTTAGAGAAAGGTTATTAGTATCATGAATACATGTGTGTTTGGTGCCCAGTACTTTGTGACTTGTTCAGTTGTATTTTGTGCCTTTAAATGAATGCAGGAGAGAGAGAGCTACATAATTAGTCATCCAGACAGGAGACATCATGGCGAGATAAAGAAACAGCCCACATATGAAATAAAAGAAGGATTCTCCAGAAAGGGAAGTAAAAAAAATGGAGGCAAGCAATATGTCAGAGAAAGAATTCAGAGCAATGATCATAAGGTCGCTAAAAGGATGGAAAACAAGTATGTATAAGAACTAAGAGGAAATGAAGAAGAACCAATAAGAAATTAAAAATGCCATCATTGCAAGAATAGACTGAAGAAGTAGAGCACAGCATCAGTAACCTAGAAGACAAGGTAGGAAGAAATACCCAAGAAGAGCAACATCTAGAAAATAAACTAAAACAAACAAACAAACACAGAAGGAGAGCCTAAGGGGACATTGGGACAACACAAAAAGAAACAACTTATTAATAATAGGGGAGCCAGAGGGAGAGGAAACTGAGCAAGGAATAGAAAACCTATTTGAAGAAATAATGACAGAAAATTTCGCTGATATGGGAAAGAAAAAAACTCAGAAAAGTGGAAGAAACTCAGAGTACCAAACAAGATGAACCCCAAAAGACCAACACTAAGACAAACATCAACAACAAAATAAGGATCTTAAAAGCAGCCAGAGACCAACAGAAAATTACCCTCAAAGGGTTCCCCGTAAGACTAGCAATTGATTTCTCAACAGAAACACATCAGGCCAGAAGGGAATGGAATGAAATATACAAAGTTATGCAAAGGAAAGGTCTGAATCCAAGAATACTGTTCCCAGCAAGGCAATCAATCAAAATAGAGGGTGAATTCAGGATCTTCACAGACAAAAAAAGACAAAGGGAGTTTATTACCACCAAACTAGCAATGCAAGAAATGCTAAAGGTTCCACTGTAAGAGGAATAGGAAGGGAAGAAGGGACACAAGCATAAGGAATAAAAATGGTGACAAAAAACTAACCATTAATAATAACTTTAAATGTAAATGGAACAAATGCCCCAAACAAAAGATTTAGTGTAGCTAAGTGGATAAGGAAACATGACCCCTATATCTGCTGTCTACAGGAAACCTACCACAGAACAAAGGACTCACACAGATTGATGATGAAGGGATAAAGAAGGTTTTTCAGGTGAATGGAAATGAAAAAAAAAAGTGGTGGGGTGGCAATACTTATATCTAACAAATTAGACCTCAAAGTGAAGGGCATAACAAGAAATTAGGAAGCCACTTCATAATATTAAAGGGAGCAATGCAACAAGAAGATATAACTGGTAAATATATATGCCCCAATACAGTAGCATACAAATACATTAAAAAAAAAAACACAAAAAACTTATGGAGGATATCAAAGGAGAGAATGATAACAATATAGTCATAGTAGGGGACTTTAATACTCCACTAACACCACTGGACAAATCCTCTAAACAAAATATCAACAAAGAAACATCAATTATAAAAGACTCACTACATCAGATGAAATTAATTGGCATCTTCAGAACATTTCACACCAAAGCCACAGAATATACATTTTTTTCAAGTGCACATGGGTCATTTTCAAAGATAGACCACATATTGGAACACAACCAAAATTTCTTCAAATTCAAGAAGATAGAAATCATACCAAGCATTTTCTCATATAACAATGGCATAAAACTAGAAATCAACTACAATATAAACAATAAAAAAATCAAACAACTGAAGGCTAAATAGCCAATGGTTGGGTTACCAAAGAGATCAAGGAAGAAATGAAAAGCATCATGGTAACAAATGACAATGAAAACACAACAATCCAAAAATCTATGGGACATAGTGAAAGTAGTCTTAAGAGAAAAGTTCATAGCTCTAAAAATCTATCTCAAAAAAAAAAAAAAGAAAAAAAAGTTAATAAATAATTTAACCCTACAACTCAAAGAGTTAGAAAGAGAGCAACAAGAAAAGCCCAACATAAGCAGAAGGAAGGAAATAAAGATTGAAGCAGAGATAAACTACATAGAGACAAAAAAAAATACAAAAGATCACCAAAAGAAAGAGCTGATTCTTTGAAAGGATAAATAAGATGGATGAACCACTAGCCAGAACCAACAAGAAGAAAAGAAAGAAGAGCCCAGTAAACAAAAGCAGAAATGAAAGAGGTGAAGTGATCACCGATTCTACAGAAAT
Organism: Lasiurus borealis; assembly: GCA_004026805.1. Lineage (NCBI taxonomy): Eukaryota > Metazoa > Chordata > Mammalia > Chiroptera > Vespertilionidae > Lasiurus > Lasiurus borealis. The sequence continues at coordinate 65,119 of PVJN01004406.1, read as the reverse complement.
ACTAACAATTATGAAAAAATACTATAAAAACTATATTTCAACAATTTGGACAACCTAGATGATACTATTCCAAGAAAAATACAAGTGCCCAAACTCAATCAAGAAGAATAAAAAACCTGAATAGGCTGATAACTATTCAAGAAATTAAAGCAGCTATAAAAACCTTCCAGCAAATTAAAGCCCTGGTCTGGAAAGCTTTATTGGGGAGTTTCACCAAGCATTCAAAGAACTAAAACCTATCCTCCTTAGACTATCCCAAAAATTCAAGAGGAAGGCATATTTCCAAGTTCTGTCCATGAAGTCAGCATTACCCTAATCCTAAAACCAGATAAAGTCACCACAACAAAAGAGAACTAGAGGCCAATATCCTTGCAGAACACGGATGCTGAAATCCTCAATAAAATTCTAGTAAATCAGATTCAGCATTAAATCAGAATGAGCATATACCATGACCAAGTAGGATTTATTCTGAGGATGCAAGGATAATACAATATCCACAAATCAATAAATGTGATACATCACATAAATAAACTGAGAGACAAAAATCACATAATCAGCCGAGACCGGTTTGGCTCAGTGGATAGAGCGTCGGCTTGCGGACTGAATGGTCCCGGGTTCGATTCCGGTTGGGGGCATGTACCTTGCTTGAGGGCACATCTCCACAGTGGGGCGTGCAGAAGGCGGCTGATTGATGTCTCTCTCTCATCGATGTTTCTGACTTTCTATCTTTCTCCCTTCCTCTCTGAAAAAATCAATAAAATATATTTTAAAAAATCACGTAATCATATCATTTGATGCAGAAAAAGCATTGGCAAAACCCAACACCCTTTCTTAATAAAAACTCTCAGCAAAGTGGGAATAGAGGGGTCAGACCTTAAAATAATAAAAGTCAAATATGACATAGCTACAGCTAACATCATATTCAATGGGCAAAAACTAAATTCATTTCCCTTAAGACTGGGAACAAGACAGGGATGCTCAGATTTACCAGTGCTGTTGTATATAATACTGGAAGTGTTAGCCATAGTGATCAGAAAAGAAGAAAAAAATAAAAGGCATCCAAATTGGGAAGAAGTAAAAGTGTCCTTATTTGCAGATGGCATGGTACTATACATAGAAAACCCCAAAGACTCCATAAAAAAAACTATTATGCCTAATAAATGAATTTGGCAATGTAGCAGAATACAAAGTTAACACTCATAAGTCTATGACCTTTTTATACACGAATAATGAACTCACAGAAAGAGAAATTAAAAAAAAAATAGGATTAACCATTGCACCAAAAAAATTAAGATACCTAAGAGTAAACTTAACTAAGGATCTAAAAGGCCTGCACTCACAAAACTATAGGACATTGAAAATAGAGATAGAGGAAGATACATAAAATAGAAGAACATACCATGTTCAAGGATTAGTAGAATCAACATCATTAAAATGTCCATACTACCCAAACAATCTATAGATTCAATGCAATTCCCATTAAAATACCAACATCATATTTCAAAGATCTAGAACAAACTATTCAAAAAGTATTCTAGAATAAAAAACAACACTGAATAGCCATAACAATCCTGAGAAAGAGGATCAAAGTTCAAGAAATCAAATTACCAGATATCAAGCTATATTACCAAACCAGTTTTCAAAACTGCCTGGTACTAGCACAAGAACATATATATATAGACCAATGAAATAGAACAGAGAACCAAGAAATCAACCTAAGCCATTATGCTCAAATAATATTTGATAAAGGAAGCAAGAGCATACATTGGAGTCAAAACAGTTCTTCAATAAACTATGCTGGGAAATTTGGACAGATACATGCAAAAAAAATGAAACTAGATCAACAACTTACACCATAAACAAAAACAAACTCATATTGGCTAAAGGATTTGAATGTAAGACAGGAAACCATAAAAGTCATACAAGACTCTAGAGGCAGAAAAATAGCAGACATATGTCTTAGAAATATCTTTAATGACACAGCTATTTGGTCATAAACAATTGGGACTACATCAAAATAAAAAGCTTCTGCAAAGCAAATGAAACCATCAACAAAACAAAAAAAAACCAGTGCATTATTTTTAATAAATCCTTATTGTTCAGTTTATCACAATTGTTCCTCTCCCCCCCCCCATAGCTTCCCACCACCCAATTCCCACCCTACTCTCTGCCGTTACCCCCACTCACTTCCTCATCCATAGGTGTACGATTTTGGTCCAGTCTCTTCCCACACCCCCACACCTCTTTCCCCTAAGAATTGTTAGTACATTCCCTTTCTATGCCCCTGATTCTAGTATATTCACCAGTTTATTCTGCTCATCAGATTTTTTATTCACTTGATTTTTAGATTCACTTGTTGATAGATATGTATTTGCTGTTCATAATTTTTACCTTTACTGTTTTCTTCTTCCTCTTCTTAAATAATACCTTTCAGCATTTCATATAACACTGGTTTGGTGGTGATGAACTCCTTTAGCTTTTTATTATCTGTGAAGCTCTTTATCTGCCCTTCAATTCTGAATGATAGCTTTGCTGGGTAGAGTAATCTTGTTTGTAGGTTCTTGCCATTCATCACTTTTAATATTTCTTGCCACTCCCATCTAGCCTGCATAGTTTCTGTTTAGAAATCAACTGACAGTCGTCTGGGTGCTCCCTTGTAGGTAATAAACTGTTTTTCTCTTGCTGCTTCTAATATTCTCTCTTTGTCTTTTGCTCTTGGGTATTTTAATTATAATGTGTCTTGGTGTGGTCCTCTTTGGATACCTTTTATATGGGGTTCTATGTGCTTCCTGGACTTGTAAGTCTATTTCTTTTATCAGGTGTGGGAAGTTTTCAGTCATTATTTCTTTAAATAGGTTTTCAGTATCTTGCTCTCTCTCTTCATCTGGCACCCCCACAATTCTGATGTTGGTACCCTTGAAGCTGTCCCAGAGTCTCCTCACATTATGTTCACATTTTTGGATTCTTTTCTCTTCTTGCTTTTCCAGTTGACTGCTTTCTGCTTCTTTATATTCCAAATTTTTGACTTGACTCTTGCCTTTCTCTAGTCTGCTGTTAGGACTCTGTATAATATTTTTTATTTCAGTCAGTGTATGTTTAATTTCTATTTGGTCCTTTATCATCTTTAGTTGGACCTTTTCCATCTCTAGTTTGCTCTTTTGCATCTCTAGTTGCCTTTTTTGCATCTCCTCTTGGCTCTTGCTAAATTTTTCCATCTTTTCTAGCATATTCTTGAAAAACCTTATGAATGTGGTTTTGCACTCCACATTCAGTCGTTTTTTCCCCTCCATTTATTTTGTTTGTGATCCCTTCCCGTGTCTCGGCATTTTCACTATGTCGGTGAAACTTCTGTACTTGCAAAACCGCAGAAGCCTCTGTTGAGCTTGGGATGGGTGGAATCTCAGGGCTTAAGGGACCGCCTTGCCTTCCAGTCGGCCCCGCCCTCCACGGCCCCAGAGTCTCATGTGACTGGGTAATCACTAGAGCGGTCCTTGTGCATGCGCCCACAGTGCCTCTAGACCGCTGCCTTTCCAGCTCCCCTGCGTACCAGGACCACACGAGTCTAGGTCTCCAGGGTTTCTCCTGAAACAGGGGCTTAGTGGACTCAGAAGTGGCACAGTTGGGAGGGTCTGTCTCCCGCCCACTTGCAAAAGCCAGTGGCACAATCAGCAATCTGTCCTCCATGCAGCGCCGTGCGCATGCGCGACCAGCCCTTCGATCTTTTGCGACTCCCCTAAATTTCCATGCACCTCTCCCTTTTCACAGTCCAAATTCCCCCCGTATGAGTTTTGGCTGGATTTGGGGTTTAGTGTCGTAGGATAAGGGGTTCAATGCCGTTGGGAGTCTCCGTTTTCCTCTCGCCAGAGAAAGCCAGCCTGGTACTCGGGCACCCGCTCTCTCAGTGCGAGTGTCTCTGTACCTCAGCTTTTTGCATCTCCTCTGGGTTTCTGTGAGCCCCTCTCTTACCTTCTAGTTGTAGAACTTATACTCGGCCAGCTTTCCTATGGTTCTGGAATGATGTCCGTTCTGTCTTTTAGTTGTAGTTTTGAAATAGTTGTGCGAGGCAGCAGTGTAGGTGTTTACCTGTGCCGCCATCTTGGATTCTCCAATTATGATGTGTCTTGGTGTGGTTCTGTTTGAGTTCCTTTTGTTTGGGGTTATCTGTGCTTCCTGGACTCATACCTCAACATAATAAAAACCTATGTAACAAACATACAGCCAATATCATACTAAACTTATTTCCCATAATAACAAGAATAAGACAAGGATACCGACTTTAACCACTCCTGTTTAACATAGCACTAGAAGTACTAGCCATAGTGATCAGTAAAAGAAGAAATAAAAGGCATCTACATTGGGAAAGAAGAAGTAAAATCATCCTTATTTGCAGATGACATGATTCTATATATAGAAAACCTCAAAGACTCCATCAAAGAACTACAAGATCTAATTAATTAATTTGGCAATGTAGCAGATACAAAATTAACACCCAGAATTCTGTAGCCATTTTATACACCAAATAATGAAATCACAAAAAGAGAAATGAAAAAAAAAATCTCAATGACCATTGGAACAAAAAATTTGATACATAGGAATAAGCTTAACTAAAGACATAAAAGACCTATGCTCAGAAAACTACAGAACATTGAAAAATATAAAGAGGAAGACATAAACAAATGGAAGAACATACCATGTTTATGGATTGGTAGAAATAACATAATTTAAATGTCCCTACTACCTAAAGCAATCTATAGATTCAATGAAATCCTCATTAAAATACCAAGGGCATATTTCAAAGATCTAGAACAAACTGTACAAAAATTCATCTGTAGGGAAAAAAAAGACCCTTAATAGCTATAGCTATCCTGAGAAAGAAGAAAAAAGTTAAAGGGATAACAATACCAGACATCAAGCCATATTATCAAGCCATGGTTCTATAAACTTCCTGGAACTGGCACAAGAATAGACATGTAGACCAATGGAACAGAATAGAGAACCCAGAAATTTACCCAAGCAATTATATTTAATTAATATTTGACAATGGAGGCAAGAGCATAAAATGCAGTCCAAACAATTTCTAATAAATGGTGCTAGGAAATTTGGTCAGATAGTTGGAAAAAAAGTGAAACTAAATCACCAACTTACAATACACAAAAACAAACTCAAAATGACTAAAGGACTTGAATGTAAGGTGGTAAAACATAAAAATTCTACAAGACTCCATAGGCAGCAAACTTGTAGACTATGTCATAGCAATATCTTTACATACATAGATCCTAGGGCAAGAAAGAATAATAAGGAAATAAACAAATGGGACTACATCAAAATAAAAAGCTTCTGTACACAAAAAGAAACCATCAACAAAACAACAAGATAGCCCACTGCATGGGAGAACATATTTGCCAATGTTATCTCTGATAATGGTTTAATCTCCAAAATTTATGAGGAACTCATACAACTTAACAAAAGGAAGATAAACAATCCAGTCAAAAAATGGGCAAGGGATCTAAATAGACACTTTTCAAAAGAGGACATTCAGAAAGGCATGATACATATGAAAACATGCTCAAAGTCAAATAATCATCTGAGAGATGAAATTCAAAACAACAATGAGGTACTACCTCACACCTGTCAGAATGGCTACCATTAACAAATCAACAAACAACAAGTGTTGGAGATCATGCAGAGAAAAAGGAACTCTCCTTCACTGTTGGTGGGAATGCAAACTGGTGCAGCCATTGTGGAAAACAATATGGCATTTCCTCAAAAATTTAAAAATGGAACTGCTGTTTGACCCAGTAATACCACTTCTAGGAATATATCCTAAGAAAATGGAAAAACCTATCAGAAAGGATATATGCACCCCTATGTTCATAGCAGCACAATTTACAATAGCTAAGATTTGAAAACAGCCTAGATGCCCATCAGTAGAGGTGTGGATTAAAAAACCATGATACATCTACACAATGGAATACTATGCTACTATAAAAAAGAAGGAATTCTTACCATTTGCAACAGCATGGATGGAACTGGAGAGCATTATGACAAGTGAAATAAGCCAGTCAGTGAAAGCAAAATACTACATGATCTCACTCATTTATGGATAATAAATAACATTATAACCTTATGAAAAAAAGATACATACAGAGGCAGAGAAGCATCAAACAGACTGTCAAATTACTGTTGGAAGGCTGAGGGGTGGGGGGGGAGGATAAGAGATCATCCGAAGTACTTGTATGCAAACATATAAGCTTAACCAATGGATGCAAGACACTGGGGGTTGGGGGTGGCGAGGGCTTGTGCTGGGGATATGGGAGGCCGGGAGAAGATCAAGGGGGAAAAGAAAGGAGACATATGTACTACTATTTGAATACTTTAAGCAATAAAACACATATGAAGTGGAAAATTGGGTCTCTAAATGGTTTGCCTCAATATAAGAAAAGTTCTATTGGGACTATATCCACAAAATACCTGAAAGAAGGGGGAAATGTATAGCTAGCAGTAGACATTATTTTGAATAAAGCACTTTTGATGTTTCTGTTTTAAAAAATAAAAATGATTATTTTAAGGAATTGCACAATTAAGGAACTAAATGAAATAGAGGCATGCAATATATCAGAAAAATAATTCAGCTTAATAATCAGTTCAAGTCTAGTTTTCTTTCTTATGTTAATAGCTCTTTTGCCCTAGCCTTATTTCTAAAAAATCTTGTATTTTGTACAACTCCTAATAGAACCCTTTTGGCTGTTAATATTGGATGTTGCCCAATTAATGGAACATTCAATAATTGTCAATTATATCTTCAAATTTACTCATTGAATTTTGTGGGGGTTTTAGACACTGTCAACTGAAAATAAATACTATCAACTATTACTATATCCTTAGAACTTTTCCTATAGAATATTCACTTGTTGCATTATCAAACTCACACAAAGTATCAGTACTTCCATAGCCCTAGCTTCTCCCATAGACTCTCTCAACTGATGTTTTCTTAGTTCCATTTAATCTTTATCAACACATATAGCAATATTTAATTATTATGCTTCTTGCTTTTTATCTTCCTCTCTACTAGAATATTATTTTTTACATTACCAGAGGTTCTTGTTTACTTTTTATCACAAATTACCAAGTGCCTAGACTAGTACTTTGCTCACAAATTTATTATATGCCACATATATTTGTTGAATAAACAAGATGCAGATCTTGAATGTCATCCTTCACTTTCAAAGGGAAATTCAAATTACCTGCAATAATCTTAATGGCCCCTACTACTAATCCAGCTAACTATTGATCTAAAAATGTGAATAAACAGAAAATGTTTTATTATTTGTGGGAAATTAGCCACTTAAAAGTGGGCCACAAATTAAATACCTAATGAAAATATACCCTAAAAAAAAAAGAAATATATAATAAAAAAAAACTTTAATAATCTTACTAAAGCACGAGAGTGAGCTAAGGAAACTCTTCTAAAAGTATTAGGCAAGAACTACAAAAATACATTTAAAAATATAACTAGACAATGCAGGAATAGGGCATATCATTTTTTAAGAATGAATTATGAAAGTTGGTTTCAAGAACTATCACTCTTATAGAAGAGCAGGTTGTTATGCCAAAGAAAACCAGAAAGTACTCTTAGAACTTAAAAATGTACTTGCTGTCCAGACAGCCTGGCTCAAAATTGTTGAGCATTGACCTATGAACCAAAAGGTCACCATTTGATTCTTGGTCAGGGCACATACTTGGGTAGTGGGCTCACTCCCCAGTACAGTGGTACCTTGAGATATGAGTTTAATTCATTCCATAACCTTGAGGCGTGGGAAACTATGAGACGTTCGAGTCGCGGTAAACTGGTGGGTCCTGTGCAGCCGGCCGATCCACACGATTACTCGTATCTCAACTGTTGCTCGTATTTCAAAGCAAAAATCGCTCTCTCGATGGCTCGTATCTCAAAAATCTCATATGTTAGGGCACTTGAATCTTGAGGTATCACTGTACAGAACATGCAGGAGGTAGCCAATCAATGATTCTCTCTCACAATTAATGTTTCTTTCTTTCCCTCTCTCTTCCTCTCTGATATCAATATATAAACATAATAGGACCAGTGCACCAGATTTGTGTACTTGAGGGGTGATCTTTCAGCCTGGCTTATACCCTCTCACAGTTCAGGTGGCCTTGGAGGATGTCACACTGATGGCTTAGTGCTGCTGTGGAGGCCAGAGATGCTCCCACCATCATCCCTGGGCTCATCAGCCATGAGACCAGCTTCTGGTTGAGGGGTGGTTCCCCCGTGGGAGTGCACTGACCACCAGAGGACAGCACCTGTCTTGAGCTGAGGGACCCCTTCCGCAGTGCACAAATTTTTGTGCACCGGGCCTCTAGTGTGTATGTGTGTATTTGTGTGTATATACAGACTAGATTTATAAAAATTTATATAAATATATATTTTTTTTAAATTTATATATATATATATATATATATATATATATATATATATATATATACTGTACTTGCTGAAATGTAAACATCAATAATAGATAAAGTTACACAAGAGTTGCTCCAGAAATCTAAATTGGTAATTTGAAATTTCATCTTGAACAATTCTTACGTAGTTTTAAAAGATAGAAAGCATGAATGATAGCTTAAGAGATAAGAAATATGGAGCCAGGAGATACAATATTTACTTACTAGAAGCATCAGGAGAAGAGATGAAGTAAATGATGGAGAAATAATGTTTTAAATGAATAGAAAAAAAAATCTCCTGAGCTCAAGATAGACTTGAGATATGAGGGGAAAAGAATCCATAGGTGGCACAAAGAGAGTGCATTCAATTACAGAGTGTTAATAATAAAAGGAAACAAGAAATTCAACTGAAGATAGACTTGAGTCATTAAAGGAAAAATGGCTAACAGATTGCTAAATAAGAATACTAAAAGAAAATACACATACAGATAACTTTTTGGTTCTATAAATAGAATACAATTCTAGAAATAAAAACAAACATGATTACCTAAATAAAAAAGAAATTCTAGCTAACATCAGACTTCTCAACTGTAATTGTAAGTACTAAGACACATAGAATTTTGACAGAGTACTAGAGAAGAATGTGCCTACAAATATATAGATTTAATATATTCTTCTATACTCTGATATAAAGGTAGTTAGTGAAATAACTATATTTATTTGAGGCACTACTCAATTGCCTTTTCTCTTACAAAACATATTAAACTGAGTTAAAGAAACTCTTCTAAAAAGAAATTTTGTGATTTTTTTCTCCTCATGGATAAAATTTTTAATCATAATACTAAAGCACCATACTAAGTATTAGGCAGGAACTCGAAAAGAACATTGAATAATGTAACTAGATCTTAAGATAGAAATAAGCCTACTGATAAAATTCTCTCTCGGAGAATCCAAGATGGCGGCATAGGTAATCATCTACACTGCCGCCTCGCACAACAATTTCAAAACTACAACTAAAAGACAGAGCGGATATAATCCAGAACCACAGGAAAGCTGGCTGAGTGGAAATTCTACAACTAGAAGGAAAGAGAGGGGTTCACAGAGACCCAGAGGAGCTGTAAAAAGCTATCATTCAAAATTGAAGGGCAGATAAAAAGCTTCGCAGATACAAAAAAAGCTAAAGGAGTTCATCAAATCCAATCCAGTATTATATGAAATGGTGAAAGGTACTCTTTTAGAAGAGGAAGAAGAAAAAGGTAAAAAATAAAAAATTATGAACAACAAATACGTATCTATCAATAAGTGAATCTGAAAGTTAAGGGAATTGAAGATTTGATCAACAGAATAAACTGGTGAATGTAATAGAATCAGTAGCACAGAAAGGGAGTGGACTGATAATTCTTGGGGTGAAAGGGGGAGGAGTGTACAGGGAGAGAATGGACAAAAATCATACACCTATGGATGAGGTCAATGGGAGGGAGGTAAGGGTAGAGGGAAGGGTGAGAGCCGGGTGGAGGGGAACTATGGAGGGGAAAAAAGAGAAATAAATGTAATAATGTGAATAATAAAGATTTAAATTAAAAAAGAAAGAAAGAAGCCCACTACATTGTAGTCATACACTCAGATATAATAAGCCTAATTCACAGTTACTAACAAAACTTGTACATTAACTTAAAATATGATTTGTATATTTAATAAGCAAAACTAAGTATAGATTAGCCATCAGTTGGGAAAGTATAATGTAGCTGTAATTTAAAGAGTGAACTATACATTTATATACGTAAACCTTAATAGTTACTGGGAGTATTTCCTTATATTTATCATTTTCTGGAATCATTGTCCCTGCCCTGGGGATGCTCTTTTGTTATTCGGTAATAACAAAACAAAAGATTTAGTTAATGGTTACATTTCCTGGAATATTTGCTTTTGCAGCTGATGTAGTTCACCCTACTTCATACCTTGCAAATCATACAAAGTTCTCAGACATATGGTTCATAAATTAAATCAACTTATTTATGGCTTTAGTAAAATATCTACTATTATATCATTAGGAGAATATATAATTTCAGAATATTTATCTTATATAACACATATTTGCATACCACTGGAAATAGTATGGGCAGAAAAACAATTTATACATCTATAAATATCAGTATAAACCAAGTAATGAATCATTTATGTTGTACAAATTTTAAATATACAAATCAAATGACGTGTTTAATATATTCTATTTTCCTCCAATTACATCTATCATGCTGCATAAAACAGACTTTATCTATGTTCAATAACTTATTTAACTTTGTATTATATATTTAAAATATACATAATACCATACTGTAGTAATATATATTTAAACATATTTGTAATATTTTTTAAAATTTCACACATACTCATCATATATATAAAACAGAAATAATTGTATATACACTAGTGTCACAATTGTTCTAGGCATCCTGACATAAGGTGATCAGATGGAAGAATCCAGTTTTACCTATTCAGTCTAAACATTTAGGTGAAAGGTACACTATTGCACCAATATTACATTGCTGGAGAAAAAATAATGTGCAGGGCTAATTTTTCATATTACCTCTCTTGTGATCATTTTAGGTAGACAACCTAAACATCAATCTGAGCCTCTTTCTTCTATTTATTGTTTGCCTTTGCTATAATGCTTCTTTGAACCAATGTTCAGGTAAGACCTTTATGCTTCTCCACAGTTTTGTCTAATCATTGAACACACACAGAGTATGGCCTTTGTTCAGTCTTTCCTTTAGAAAGTAAATACAACATCCATACTTAGTGACATTTATCATTCCTATTGGATTGATTTCACTGTCTTTCCAGGTAGGAGAGAGGTCACCCGGTTTTCACTTCCTATTCTACATTGTTTAAAACCTTTCTCTCTCTTTTGTGTTTCATATTTTTTTACCTACTCTGGGAGCACTAAATCTCTTTAGATTTCTTTGAAAAAGGCATTCTCAGTTTAAAATTAGTTCTTTTTTTTTTTTTCAGTGTCTTCACTGAAGCATGTGAAAAGAATTAGATGGTGGGCCCTGACAGATGGCTTATTTCATTGGAGCATCATCTTTTGCACCAAAAGGTTGCTGGTTCAATTCCCGATCAGGACACATACATAGGTTGGGAGTTCAATCCCCAGTTGGGGTACATATGGAAGGCAACCAATCAATGTTTTTCATATCAGAAGCTGGGCTCATAGTGCAGAGGTGAGGCAGTAGCAGGAGCATTTCCTGCCTCTGTAGAAGTGCTAAGGACCCCTTGGGCTGTGAAAGGGCATAGACCTGGGTGAGGGACTGCGCCCCCCCCAACAGTGCACGAATGTCATGCACCAGCCTCTTGTTTTCAAATAAATGAATAAACTAACAATTTATGCGCAGTTTAAAATGTTAAAATTTATTGTATAGGTGTCTGTGAGTTAGTGTCTTATCCAATAAAGTTGATTTTATTTAATATAACCTTAAGAATTTATTTTCATTGTTATATCTATAAAGTATTAAAGTAATGTAACTAATGACAAGAGCTGGGCTCTGCAGTCAAACCTTCTGAATCAAATCCTGGTTCCACTGGTGATTTCAGGTGATTTCCAGTTTAAAGTACTGTACTTGGGAGCATAAAATAAGAGAATCATTGTAAAGTTTTTAGCCCAATATCTTGATATCTGCTATTTCAGATTGCAATGCTATTTCTATCAGTAAACTAAAGCATACGGCAGTATCCCATCATCCAGGGAACCAGATATTTGGCCCTGGTTGTTATTTTAAAGTTTTTCACTTCAAAGGACTTTGCTTCAATACTAACCATTAGTTTATGGTCAAAATGACATTTTTTTTTACTTAGATGAAGTTGCTGTTTTAGAAGTAGCAACAGACTTTGAATAAATATTTCTCTAGCTAAATATTTCTCCACTTGAACTTTCTGCATAACATATCTACAGAAAGCTAAAAGGAACAAAATTTTATTTTAGCCACACACCAATGCTATACACAACGTGCTTAGCTTCACAGTTGGCACTTGTGTAATGTTGTTGGTTGCAGCCTTTATATGGGATACTTTTTAACAATTCCACATGTAGAAAATATGTAGACAAAGATGTTAAGTATGGTGTTGTTTAACATAGCAAAAACAATTTAAAGTATAAACAAAACCATGCTTGTTTATGACTTAAAAACTTTTAATTAATTTATTATAATCTTGTACATAGTTTTCAACATTTATAATGGGAAAGTCTTTATCTTCCAGTGAAAAATGAATTCAAAAACTATCTAATCAAAAGAAAAGTAGCTTCAGTCAAGATGGCAGGATTGGTAAATGTATTCACATCCTCCCACAGGCACATAAAACTATAAAACAACCATAATTCAGAACCACCAGATATCTAGCTTAATAGAATTCCTGTAATTTGAATATGCAGAAGAAGCCACATGGAGACTGGTAAGAGGGAGGAAGACACAAATGGGCTGATCCTATACCCAATGTTGTGGTTAAAAATCATGAGGGATATCTCAGCTGCAAAAGACCCCCTGAGGAGTGAGGGGTATCAATCCCATTCAGATCCCCCAGACAGGGTTCCATTGCCAGAAAAAGAAGTCCACATAACTCTGTCTGCAACAACCAGGGAGGATTGTGACTGAATGTGACAGAGGCTGTTGGAGCCCTAGGCATTCCTCTTAAAGGGCATGAACATGGACTCACTTGCTCTAAGATCCAGTATTGTGGCAGTAATTCAAATGGTACCAGGAACACAATGAGACAAATAAAATTATCTGGCTACAGATTGAAGTCTTGAAGGAGCAGATTTCTCCTAGACAGAAGTACTGAACTTAACCCCTACAGAGCTGGCAAGCAAGCATTATATCTGAGTCTCCATCAAACTGGCTAACACTCCTCCCTGGGGATTCCCTAAGATGCTGCCACACCCAACTTGCAGTCCCTCCTCCCCACCACAAATAGCCATGTCTACTGGCTTTTCTTTTCTTTTTCTTATATTTTATTGATTTTTTTTTACAGAGAGGAAGAGAGAGGGATAGAGAGCTAGAAACATTGATGAGAGAGAGACATTGATCAGCTACCTCTTGCACATCCCCTATTGGGGATGTGCCCGCAACCAAGGTACATGCAACTTGACCGGAATCGAACCTGGGACCTTTCAGTCCAATGCTCTATCCACTGAGACAAATCGGTTTCAGTTCTACTGGCTTTTCTACACAAAAGATCTATCTTGGCTCATGTTGGAGACTTTTCTAAAATCTCTCAAAGGTTCACAAACCCCAAACAAGTAGCACCTAGTCTTAACATGCCCCATACCTCTTGCTAAGTAGCTCCAGGCATGGGACTAGTGGCAGCCATCCTAGATTCCCAGTTTGGCCTCTCCCTGGAACCTCCAAACCTAGCACAAGTAGCAACCATCTGCGAATCCCTTTGTAGGATTGAATGGAGAAGAAGCAGGAGCAGCTTTCCTTCCCATCCTTTCCCCACTTCAAATTCAGTGTCTTGCCAGCAGCTATTTTTGCTAGCGACAGAAGAAGAAAATAACTAAAATTCTGAAAACAAACAAACAAAACAAAACAAAGCTGTTAGGGACAAAATAAAATTGATATTTTCCTTCTTTGCTTCAGTATAACAAATCTTAAGTTTTCAGGAGCATCTGAAATGGAATTTTCATTAATCTTAGGCCAGAGAAATGCCTTCTGTTCATCCAGCAGTCAATAAGACCCAAAGAAAGAGGCAGTTAACACTCCTGTTTTTAATTTTGTTAGGTTTTGTTTTGTACAACTGAAACTTCTTTATCTTTGCCTCTGGTATAGTATTAGAACTAAAGAAAGTAATCAGGCTGATACTCTCAACCAAGCTTCAAAAATGTAATGTAAATTGGTGGCATCTAACCCGGTGGTAGACCAGTTAATGGGAAAACAACAGATTGACAATTTGGCCCAGCCTTAGCAAGCTCTATGAGGTGATCTTGCTACCATGACAAAGAGCATAAAGAATACTTCTATATAACATAGCATAGTGACCTGTCTATCTCTCCCAGGACAAAAAGGAGGAGATAGGTAATTAAGATGTATTTTGTGAGAATAGAGTTACACAGAAAAGCATTTACTGATACTAAAAGGTGTTATAATAAGAATTATTTACCTCAGACCTGAATTTAGGTTTTTTTGTTTTTGTTTTTTGTTTTTGTTTTTATTTTTATTTTTATGCCTCTTCTGTTGTTTTGTTTGTTGTTTGTTTTTTTATCAGACTGGTTTTGGTGCCAGTCTCCAACTACAACTCCTAATCAGAAATGCATTCAAGCAAATCTGTCAAACACAAAGGAAGAATCAATAGATTTAATCAATAGTTAGTTTCCAACTCTCTAGAACCAAGCATATATCTATCCTACTTCTCTGTCTATGCTTATAACCAACTACTTAACCTAGAAACCGTGGAATAAACTGAAATCACATCACATTCTTGAAAATTTAATTCAATCAACATTTATTAAGCAGTATTATTGCAAAGTTCAATGGGATTAACTAATGAATACAGTGGTGAGCAAAAGTAGGTTTACAGTTGTTCTATAGGAAAAAAGACATACAGTTTATGTAAGTTGAATGGGAGAACAAGCAAATGCTGCAGAACATAATTTGAATGACTTTCCTTTTTCCTCCACCGCAGCCTTGTCACCTGTTAATGACATAGTTGCCATAGTAAATGATCCAATGTTTGAATCACTACCACCATCCTATTATAATTCTTCACATGTCACCTTCCTGCAGAGACCTTAATCAGCTTGTTCACTTCAGTCACCATGATTGCAAAGACCTGACTACAGAACAATTGCAGAAAGTTGTTTTTTCAGCCTGACCAGTGTGCTGTGGAAATTTACTATCATCAGAAAGTAGACTAAAAAATGGTGTAATTTTCCTCTTCAAAATCTTTGCAAAAATACCTAATATGTATCCAGTCTTATTGTGCAAACCAACATATGTGAAAATTTAGTTAGTATGTCATGGGATCATATACTCATCTTTTTTTCTTCCCTCTGATCTCTTTCTGGTTGTAATTAAACAGCTGTGGCTGTTTATGCATTCTTCACGTTTCCAGAATAACCTTCCCTTTTTTCTATCAGAACCATTAGAAAAAAATGAAGTGTTAACATATCTTGGATGAATCACACCAAGATTTTATTTGAGCTCATAATTAAAATCAAGTTTAATCCATAGAAAATAATTAGTCTAAGTCAGTAGACCTCAGTGAAAGGCTAACATAGTAAATGCTCTTCATGTCTAAAAAGAACTATCCCACCAACCTTCTTTCTTAGCTTCAAAAGGCCAATACAACATAGAAATATAGAACTCAGTAAGATATGTATCATTGTATCTCCTCTCCTACAAATAGATAATGAGATTCAGAACAGAGGAGTCAGGATTTGAATCCAGGCCTCTCCAACTAGGTCTCTCTAACTGGTAATCTGATTCCTGACCTACACTAATAGCCCAAGAGTCAACTAAGTTCATAAACTTTATGTGACAGTCCTGCTGGTTATTAGTCCAGACCTTTTATGGATAGCAGGCTGTCTCAGAGAGGTGTGTTTTTGGAGGGCAGCATCTTGACTTCAACTTTGATGCTACTGAAATAGGAGCTCTTATGATTTCTATTGGACGGATGCCATGTATTTATTCTTCCCTTTTTATTTTTTATTCTAATAATATATTATTGATTTTAAATAATACAGAATATTGAGTAAAACTACTGGGGTTCTTTTCCCAGCCTTACAAAGGGTTCAGCACTCTGGAGAAAGGGGTTGGACATAGATGATTAAGGATTCGAGAGAGGAAAGATAATTTTTAAAGGCATTTGAGGTTAGAGGAGCTTCAGCTAAAGGAGCTAGAGGACTCCCTTCCTGACAAAGGATACATGCTTTTATTAAACACAATTTGTCCCAAGGCAAGGTGGAAATATACACTTCAAAGAGTAAGGTATCTTTAAATTCTAATTTTTTTGCACAAAAATATGACTGATTTATGTTCATTGCAGGTTAAGCAATTTTACCATGAGATGAATTACCACTAGAAATTTTAGTTAATACTTTAGAAAGTGCTTTTTTCCAGTACAATTAAATTTTCTTGAATATTCACTTATTTCAATTAATCGATTTAAATTAATCTGAAAGCTTGATTACTCTTTTACTGTCAAATTTAATATTCTACCAACAATCTTAGCTTACCCTGTAAATATTAGTGGAAAAGATTATTTACATTCTTGAATAGGCCCAGAGCAATCCTGGTGCTAGGCTGAATTTAGATATAGGGCAGCTACTGTCGGCCAAGTTTCTGTCTGTTACCTGGGTCCTGATCTGAGCTGGTCCAAGTCTCTGTCTGTTACTCAGGTCCCGATCCGTGCTGGGTGTGGAAACGAAGCAGGCATGGAGGCAGAAGACCTCCCTCAAAAGGGGTGAGGGTTTAGGCCCCTGCAAGGTTGGGAGGGTGAGGGTCTGTGTCCCACTTTTGTTGACCCCCAAGTTCTCTCTTGATGGTCCTTCTGCAACTGTGCTTGTCTTAGGTTGTTCCTTCCCTGAGGAATCTTACCCGTCTCTGGCAAGATTCCATTAAAAAATTTACAAAAATCTTCAATAATCAAAAAAGGAGGGAGAGTAGGATAATATCATGTAAGGAAAAATATCTGGTAAGTAAATTACATCTAGAAAATTTTTACTTTAGAAAATTAATTTTCATTTGTAATGTTAACAGCAAGACACCCATGAAAAACACACATGGTGCCAAAATAAGCCAAAGGAAAATCTTTTGGGCAAAAATAAAAAGGACTCCAAGTCAATTTTTTAGAAAAGATTCCTTTATTAATTTTTGGTCAAGAACATGTTTATATACTTTCAGAAAACAACTCCAAGACCAAGTGGACTCCTGCAACAAAGAGGAATTGATAGGTCTGCTCTAACCATGAAGACAAGAGGAGAAACAGTCCAGAGATGGAAGACGCTGATGACGCCTTGCCATGTTAGCAGTCAGTAGCTATGCGTCGCTACAGGTTGCCTAAGACCAAAACAGAGAGGGTTGGACCTGCATTGCCACCATTTGTCCACCACCCAGATACCATTTCTGAGGTGTACACATAAGGAACTGCTTGACATTGAAACTGGGACTCAGAACTGTTGAACATTGAAATTGGGATTCAAATATTTTTTGTTCTTATAGGTTTATTTCTAGTCTGCAGAGGCAATATGTTTTTAAAGAAAAGAATCGGGGGGGGGGGAAGAAACAGATACAGAGGCAAAGAAGCATTAAACAGACTGTAATACTATAGTAGGAATGCAGGGGAGGTTGGGGAAGGTTGTAAGAGATCAACCGAAGGACTTGTATGCATGTATATAAGCATAACCAATGGATACAAGACACTGGGAGTACAGGGAAAGATGAGGGCATGTATTGGAAGTAGGGAAGGCTGGGGGGAGGTCAATAGGGTGGAAAAAAGGAGACATATGTACTATTTGTAATACTTTAAACAATAAAAAAATGTAAGGTATCAAAGGGTAGAATACAGAAGCATTATCAGTTTGGAGAATAGACTATAGCTGTTCAGGTGTTTGGCCAACAGGAGACAATAAAATGCCCTGAGCTGTCTGGCAGTTAACAATCCTATTCAGGTTTGGGGAAAGTGCCTTTTAGCCATTTCCAACATATGTGGCTCAGCCTTGTTCAGCCCCCTCCCCCCCCACTCCCCCAACAAGCTTCCACCAACCTTTTGGTAAAACTCTTATAATTATTGCATGCTGCAATTGGTTCTTGGAATAAAACCAATTTAATTCTCCTCAGAAGTAATCACTTTTGGGAGTGTGTGCATTGTTTTAGACATTCTATGTGCATGTGTGCTCTATGACACCTTTTTATATTGTCATTATACTTCATTATGAGATTTATTTTTTCAATTTAACATGTCCTAAAACTCTTCCATATAACTTTCATGTAACTCTGTTTATTCATTTGGACTCATGCCAAGTAAAATGTACCATAGTTTTACCACTAATAGTTATTAGCAATGTAGCAAAACAAAAATAGTAGGAGAAAATATAAGAGCATTAAAAAAGAACCTTAGGCAAAGTAAAACCTATTTCACAAGATATAAAAAAGCAGTAAAATAAAATAAAAGGTTTACAATCTTGAAACAATAACATTTAAAATATAGGATAATTATATAAAAGATTAAATACAATATACATATCAGAAGACTTATATTTTGAGAATATAAATACCTCATAATAACAAGAAATGTGTGATATTAAAGAGAATACAACTATTTTATATGAGTAAATACAATACTTTCTTTTACCTATTTATTATAATTGGTTACAATAATATATTTCCTATGTTGAAACATTCTCATATTCATGAGCTCAATACATCATAATTAAGATTTTTCTTTTAATAAGTTAGTATTTAACTTCTTGAGTGCCAGAAACCAAACATTGTCTCACTAATAGAAGGCTGGCCAACCTTAATTGCTCTGAAAGGTCAGAGCTAATCAGTCATTGTTTAGTTGAAACATTGTTAGCTGAAGCAGCCTCTACCTGCTCGTTTCCTGTAAACTGTTCTTGTAATTTCCTGCCTAAAGGTCATGGGTGTATCCCATAGTCTTAATAAAAGGGAGAAAAAGGCCAGAGCAAAGGGTAGTCCTTTCCACTAGAGGAAGGCTCCCGCCTGGCCCCCCAATATCACCAAATTAATGCTTTTCTAATCTCTCTTGTCATTTGTGTGCAGTCTTCTCCAGATCCCAAACTTTGAACAGGAACTCTGAATGGGAACCCTGAACCACTCGGGACATGGAAAGGGGTTCCCACATCTGGCACCCAACAGGGATGTGAAAAAGGTTTCCACATCTGGCACCCAACAGGGAATGTGTAAAGGGTTTCCTGCCCACATCTGCAGCTTGACCATGGGACATCTGGAGGAGAAGATATTTTTTGCCTAAGAGTCAAGGAAGAAAAATTCACCAAGGAAAATGGTGAGGGAAAATTCATCTAGGAAAAGATGAGGGAAATTCAATGTACGCAAAACCCATGGATTAACTGCAGAGTCGAAATCTATAAGTAGAGTGG
Source organism: Lasiurus borealis (assembly GCA_004026805.1). NCBI lineage: Eukaryota > Metazoa > Chordata > Mammalia > Chiroptera > Vespertilionidae > Lasiurus > Lasiurus borealis. Next base: position 45,549 of record PVJN01004406.1, on the reverse strand, counting down.
GAACATCTTTTTCAGCCAGGCTAATGGGGAAGAATTAGGTTATAAATATTAAGTAAACTATATTATAGAATTTTGGTTTGTATGCTTAAGGAATTAAAAGTTTCAGAAGGTATTCTTTTATAGTTTTTGTTTGATGTTATGGAACATAACCCTGGTTTCCTAAAAAAGGTACATTAGATCTTGAGTGTTTGGCAAAAAGTTGGTCAAAATTAAAAGAGAGCTCAGCAGCAGGGAAAAAACTCACTTCAATAATAATAATAATAATAATAATAATAATAATAATAATAGCAGCAAAACAAAAAACTGTTTCCCCATGGAAACTATTGTGTTTGCTAGAGTCTTTTAGAGAGGCTGAGGAGGAGGAGCAGGAAGAAAAATTGAAGGAACGGCCTTTATGGCTCCCTCCACCTCCAAGTCCTAATCCTGAAATATTTAATTTTAGAGTCATATAGAGTCATCTATACAGAGAGTCATTAGAGCAGGAATGAAGGACATTTCAGTGGAAGAAAGGCTTGCTTTTCCTGTTATACAAGTAGCTGACCCACAGCTCCCAAATCAGATAATGAGACAACATAAAAAAATTGATTTTAAAATGATAAAAGCTTTGAGAGAAAGCATTATTCAAAACAGTCCAATGGCTCCTTTTATAGGAGAAATTGTGAATAATATTTCTGAAGCATTTTTAGCTCCTTATGATTGGTATTCTCTGGCTCATGCAACTCTGGAGGAGATTATTTACTATGCAAGGGATAATATTTGGAGAAATGTCAAGAGCAAGCCCATGCAAATGGAGGGCCAAATGCTCAAATAATTTATGAAATGCTGGCAGGACTGGGACAGTATATGGATGTACCAAATCAGTTATAATATGTACAACAGGCATATGAGCAAATTAGACTCTGTGGAAGGAAAGCTTGGTGGGCTTTACCAGCAAAAGGGGACCCTGAGGGAGCTTTTAGTAAATGTATGCAGGGACCTATAGAGTCATTTTCTGATTTTGTAGCTCCTCTCACTCGAGCAGTGAAATGACAGATTCAACATGAGACAGCAGGAGATATTTTAATTCATCAATTAGTTTATGAAAATGCCAGTGCTTTGTAAGAAATGCCTGATGCCTCTGAGAAGAAATAGTACCATTCGAGCATGTCAGAATGTGGGATCAGGCACTTTTCAAATTTACTCGCTGCTGCAGTAACAGTGGGAAATAAAAGGTGTTATAGGTGTGGAAAACAAGACATTTCCAAAAGGAATGTAGGCAACTGAGGAGGACACAAGGTAGCACTCTAGGAAGAGGCTTAAACACTCAGCCTTTGAGAGATTCAATCTCTCAGTGTCCTAGATGTCAGAGAGGTAACCATTGAGCAAGATAGTGTAAATCAAAATTTCATAGAAATGGGCAGCCTCTAGATCAGTGGTTCTCAACATGTGGGTCGCAACCCCTTTGGGGGTCGAATGACCCTTTCACAGGGGTCGCCTAAGACTATTGGAAATTGCAGATATTTACATTACTATGCATAACAGTAGCAAAATTTCATGGTTGGGGGTCACCACCTCATGAGGAGCTGTATGCAAGAGTCTCGGCCTTAGGAAGGTTGAGAACCACTGCTCTAGATCAAGATACAGGGCATGGTCAACCCCTAGGAAAAGGCCAGAGGGGTGCCCCCCAGCCCCGTTATTAATAGGAGAAATCTGCCCTGCAAGGCCCACAGTGAATTCCCTCATCCGAGCAACTCCAGGAAGCGCAGGCCTGGATCTTAACAGCACTATAGCGGTCACTGTCACCCCCAATATTGCTCGGCAAGCTATTCCTATAGGAATGTGGCATCCTATGTCACCGGGAACTTTAGGATTAATCTTAGGAAGGAGTGGAAACACTCTAAAAGGATTAACTGTTTTGCCTGAAGTCATTGATTCAGATTATGAAGGAGAAATTAAAGTTATACTAGAATGTAATCGTATTATGCAAATTACTCCAGGACAAAGAATTGCTTAGATACTACTTCTACCTTATGTTCAGCAAGGTGAGGCTATTAATAGGAAAAGAGGAATGCAAGGATTTGGAAGCTCAGACATCTATTGGATACACAAAAATAACAAAACCTGTCCTATAATTAATTTAAAAATAGAGGGAAAACAATTTAGGGGTCTAGGGACACTGGAGCAGATCTTAGTGTTATCAGCAAAGAATTTGGCCTCCAAATTGATCCACGGCAGAAGCTATGGGCTCAGTTAAGGAGGTAGGAATTCCTGATGATACATACCGTAGTGCTGCAGTGTTAAGATGGCAAGAAATGAAAAGATCCCGAGTCTGGTTTATGGAAGGGACACGATCCATTATTAATCTTTGGGAGAGGGTATACTTGTATATTTCCAAAAAATTTTTCCAAACCCATGTGGATTCCTGATAGAAATATAAACTACAACAGGGATCCAAGAGAGAAATTAGACTAATAAGGACCTTGTGCTTGGGGTCACACCATGCAACTGCAGACAATCAACTACCTTAGCCACAGAGAGCAGTGACTCCAAGCAATCCATTAAAGATGAGGAGCAGGAGGAGGACAAGCTGAACAACAAGCAGCCTGGAGGCCACCGGGAGCATGGTAAAGAGGATGGTACAGACGCCTGAGAACGTCTCTCTTGCCATGCTAACAGTTATCAGCTGCATGGTAATATTACCTGAGGCACATGGGGAAAAATTTTGGACTTATGTTCCTGACCCTTCATGGGTAAGAACCCTTAGGTGTGCTGATTCCCCTTAAAATTCCATCAGTAGAATTTAAAATAACAAAAAGCCTGTAGCCACCTGTATTCTTAAGATGGAGGTGGGGCAACATTTGTGGCTTGTTAATTAGGCATAAACATTTACTAAATTAGCACTGCCTTTTAAATGAAGATACCTACTTTAATTACGTAAATCAAGGTTTACAGATAAATGAAAAGCCAGTTCTTTGAAAGGAATTTAATTAAGTATTCTAATAAAGTAACTAAGACCTTGTCTATATAAAAAGAAATTGACAGCCAGTTTAAAATTGATTTGCCATAGCCCAAAGAATATCCTTACATGATATTATTCTACAATGTCATTATAATTTTTGATATTTTACAACAGTATATTGTAAAATATCCCAAACAAACTTACAATCTAATTCTTTGAATGTTTGGTAGCAATTTTAAAAAGATCATGAAAGGAATTAAGGCAGTGAGAAGGCACTTGAGCATTCTACAGTGGCTTTTTTTGCTCTTTTTGCCAAGAGGGACCCTCCCACCGCTATTGCCTGAACTTTCTGTTCATGCTGAAGTTGAAGTCTCGTAGTGGCTGGTACCATGTATCTGTCTCTCACCCAGTGCTGTGAGCTGGGCCTTCCCTGGAGAAGAAACCTGGGTTCCCCAAGATATGTGATCAGTGCCAGGACCCTGCCAACAGGTACTGGGTACTGGGCATGGAGCCACAGCGGCATAGGCTACTAAGGAGACAGAACTGAACCTCACATCACCCTGCTTGGCCCTGGAGAATAGCTGGTTAGCCAGAGACGGGTAAAATTCCTCAGGGAAGGAAAAACCTAAGACAGGCACAGTCCCAGAGGGGCCATCAGGAGAGAACTTGGGGATCAATAGAGGTGAGGCACAAACCCTCATTCCCCCAACATTGCAGGGGCTTGAACCCTTGCCCCTTCTGAGGGAGATCCCCTGCCCCATGGCTGCTTTGCTTCCCATAACCAGCTCAGATTGAGACCCAGGTAACAGACAGACTTGGCTGATAGCTGCCCTATATTCTAAATCCAGCCTAATACCAGGAATGCTCAGGGTCTACTCAAGAATGCAAATAATCCTTTCCACTAATATTTACAGGATAAAACTAAGATTGCTGTTAGAATATTAAATTTGATAATAAAATAGTAGTCAAGTTTTCAGATTAATTTAAATTGGCTAATTGAAATAAGTGAATATTCAAGAAAATTTAATTGTACCAGAAAAAAGTTGTTCCTAAAGTATTAACTAAAATTTCTATTGGTAGTTCATCGCATGGTAAAATTGCTTAACATGCAATAAACCTAAAGCAGTCATATTTTTGTGCAAAAAAAAATTAAATTTTAAAGTCATCAATACTGCATTATAAAAATTTTCCAAGAGCCTCCTAATAATTAAATCAAAAAAAGAGGGGATAGTGGAGTAATGCTATGTAAGAAAAAGTATCCTGTAAGCAAATTACATCTAGAATTTTTTTTTTTTTTTTTTTTTTTTTACTTAACAGCAAGACACTCATGAAAAACATACATAGTATCAAAATAAGCCAAAGGAAAATCATTTGGGCAAAAATAAAAAGGTTCCCAAGTCAAATTTATACAAAAAATTCCTTTACTAACTTTTGGTCTATAATATGTTTATATATTTTCAGAAAACAACTCTAAGACATGTGAATTCCTACAACAGAGAATGCTCCAGCTATGAAGACAGGAGGAGAAACAGTCCAGAGATGGAAGACGCTGATGATGCCTTGCCATCCTAGCAGTCAGCAGCTGTGTGTAGCTGCAGGTTGCCCAGGACCAAACCAGAGAGGGTCTGGCCTGCATTGCCACCATTTGTCCACCATCCAGAACTGAAATATCATTGCTAACATGTACACTCAAAAAACTGTTGGACTTTGAAACTGGGACTCAAAAGACTGTTGGCCCAGAATGAAACTTATTACAGACTTATTCATTTACTTTTTAGCATAGCCATTTTTGCTTGTCTTATTTTTTGTTCTTATATATTTATTTCTAGTCTGTAGATGCAAGATTTTTTAGAGGAGGGAAAATAGGGGAGATGCCAGAAACCAAACATTGTCCCACTAATAGAAAGATGTGAATAGGAGACCAGAAGACTGGTCAGCCTTAATTGCTCTGAAAGGTCAGAGCTAATTACTCACTGTTTAGTTGAAACATTGTTAGCTGAAGCAGCCTCTACCTGTTTGTTTCATATAAACTTCTGTTCTTGTAATTTCCTGCCTAAAGGTCATAGGTGTATCCCATAGTCTTAATAAAAGGGAAAAAAAGGCCAGAGCAAAGGGTAATCCTTCCCACTAGAGGAAGGCTCCTACCTGGATCCCCAATATCTCCAAATTAATGCCTTTCTAGTCTCTCTTTTAATTTGTGTGCAGTCTCCTCCAGAACCTGAACCCACGGGATGTGGAAAGGGGCTCCCACATTTGAGCACTGAATTTAGATTTGTTCATGAGATTGTTGCATAGTTTATTTGAAGAAAATCATTTATTACTTTTGCAAACTTTTTCTGATATTATGGTTTGTGGTTTTTAATCACAAAATAATTTCCCTCTTTATTCTCTAAGACTGCCCAAATTTCAATAGAATTTAATTTATTCACATTAATTATTATTAATGTTATATTTGAACTGAATTTTGCCATTGTATTTGTTTTCTAATTAACATTAATTCTTGTTAATTTCTCTGTTCCTCATTTATTATTTCTTTTACTTTCATACATTTGGTAGTATTATTTTTATTCCATTGTTTGCTTTCTAATGGTCCAGACATGATAAAACCTAATGCTATTTTTGTAACAGTAATAGTTGCTCTTAAAATTTTACCCCCCAAAATAATCATGTTTATTTCTGACTAATCTTTATAAACCAGAAAGAATCTCAGTGTGTGGTCACACTCACCCTTCCCTCACCACTTCTGGGCCCATAAATGTCATTGATTATAATTCTAGATTGTCACTTACTTTATATAATCAATAGTTATTAAATCTTTTGTGTGTTTCTTTGATTTGTGTGCAGCCTCCTCCATGACCTTTAGGCAGGAAATTACAAGAACAGAAGTTTACATGAAACAAACAGGTAGAGGCTTCTTCAGCTAACAATGTTTCAACTAAACAGTGAGTAATTAGCTCTGACCTTTCAGAGCAATTAAGGCTGACCAGTCTTCTGGTCTCCTAATCACCATTATTTCACAGATTTATTTTTTATTTCAATTATATTAAAGAATAATTCTTTCAGAAATTGTCAGTATATGGTAAATCCTGTATCCCTGCATGTCTAAATTTGCCTTTATTGCTCTCCATAAATTTGAATACTGGTTTATGGCGTGAGGCATTTCAAGTTAAACACATTTTTCCCCTTTGCCAGAAAGAGAGGTAAGGAAAGAGAATATGCTCAATCAGCCAATTTAGCCCACCCTTGAAAAGGGCTTCATTGTTTCACTCAATGATAATTCTGATGCCAGGGGAATTCCTGCTCCTCTGTAGGTAAATTGTTCCCCTCTTTTCTGAAAACCTGTGTGCTTTTTCCAAGCTGTCTGTAGCGTTAGTCTTTTGTTAGTCATTGTGCACAATAATCCCAGCATCCTTTCATTCTTCAGGCTGAAAACTGTCTTCATTTTATGGAAATTATGTTTTACAGTTCTCAAAGTGAGTAAAAGCACAGACTCAAAGCCAAACAACCTGTATTTGAATCTCCTTCATCAGTCATTTTAAAAATTAGGCTAAGTATCTGTTAGAATTGTTGAGAATTGCATGAGTTAGTTAATGAAAAGTTCTTAAAAAGGTGTCTGGCACATTATAAATGCTTAATAATTACTTTATTTTTTTCCCCATGGTTCTATTCTGTTCACAGAATCATTTCCATTCTCTCTATATTTGATAAATCTTTATTTTCTCCCTCATGTTGGTTTTCCTTGAAAGTCTAAGAATCTTTGATTATTTTTATGATTAATGAGGTTGATGAGGGCAGATAACTGTCATGTGTTTAGTCTACAGCTGTGTAGTATTAAACCTCAGGGCTGACTATCCTGCTCTTCCATCTGTTTTCTCCTGTACATATTTTAGGCTTTGCTTCCCCACCTTTTCCAACTTCCAAGATTTCCTCACAAGTTCTGGTCCAATGATAATTTACTTTCCAATCTTCAAGTTCTATTATATATATTCTTTTAAAATATATATATTTTTATTTATTTCAGAGAGAGGAAGAGAGAGAGATAGAAAAATCAGTGATGAGAGAGAATCATTGATCACCGGCCTTCTGCACACTCCCTAGTAGGGACTGAGCCCACAATCTGGGCTATATAGTCTTTTTAGTGATTTAGTTTGTTCTTAAGGGGAGTAGGGTCAAGATGGGAAGAGACATGTGTACTCAACTCCCTAGAAGCAGGCCATTTTTTCACTATTTTTTTTTTATCTCTCTTCTTTCCTGCTCTCTCATAAACCTTCATGAAAGAATTCCAAATCAATGGTATGCTCTCTAAGACCTTACTATCAGTTCAACCTTCTGTATCCATAGGTTCTACATTCATGGATTCAACCAACAATGGGTTTTAAAAGATTTTTAAAATAGTTTTGTGTTTGCTGACATGTATCATAAAGTTAGGCCTATGATGGTTGAGTCTGTACTGAATAAGTACAGACTTTTTTTCTTGTCATTATACCCTGAATCTTAAAATATAACAAATATTTACATAACATTCTTATTTCATCAGGGATTATAAGTAATGTAGACATGACTCAAAGTATAGATGGTCCTCAAATAACATAATTCAACATTGTTTCATTATAATATTGATGAAATGCTGTAGGAACTTAACTCTTATTTATATCAATTAGCCTGTGGTAAAATTGATTTTGCTATACATTGTTTTGCTTAAGCCACAGAACCTATGAAAGTCTTTTAGCAAGTAATTTCTGTATATAGGAGAAAAATATACATAGATTATATGCAAACACAACACCATATGTATAGAGAGCTGAAGGATTTTGATGTCTGGGGGTCCTAAAACAATCCCCCATGCATACTGAGGGAAGATTATATTCCAGTGTTTAGTTCCTGCATGTCTCTTCTGCTGCATCTCTCACCATCCTCCTTCTCTCATACTCTATGCTCTAACCATATTGAAATTATTTTTTAAATATAATATGCAATGTTTCACACCATGTTATTTACATTTATCTTCCTTTTGAGCAAATGATTGCTCTTTTTTGGATCTCTGATCCTCTCATCAGTAAAATTAGGTATTGAAATAAAGTATTTTTAGGAGCCTTCTAATACTAAATGTTTATAGTTATAGACAAATAGTAAATTTATTGATATTTGAACATTTTCTTCTTACTTCCTCAGTATAGTTAAGTGTCACATATTCTAAAGAAATGTATGGGAGGGAAATGATTAACTTTTTCCTTAGTTTTCAACATAATACCTCAAATTTATAAAGCTTACAATATCAGTGAAAGTATTTCTCAGTGTGGAGTAAAAAATTAACATGTCAGCATAACAGGTCGGAGATAATGAACTTATAGAAAGAGGGACTAAAAAAGCAATCCCAATAGATTTTTTGGCATTAATTTTGTATCCTGCTACATTGCCAAATTCATTTATTAAATCTAATAATTTTTTGATGGAATCTTTAAGGTTTTCTATATACAGTATCATATCATCTACAAATAAGAACAGTTTACTTCTTCTTTTCAAATTTGGATAAATTTTATTTCTTCTTCTTGGCTGATTGCAATGGCTAGTACTTCCAGCACTATGTTGAATAGGAAAGGAGCGAGTGAGCATCCTTGTCTTGTTCCTATTCTTAGGGGAAATTATTTTAGTTTTTGCCCATTGAGTGTGATGTTGGCTGTGGGTTTGTAATATATGGCTTTTATTATTTTGAGGTGTGATCATTCTATTCCCTCTTTGCTGAGTTTTTATCAAGAAAGGGTGTTGGATATTGTCAAATGCTTTTTCTGCATCAATTGATATGACTATGTGATTTTTATCTCTCAATTTGTTTATGTGATGTATCATGTTTATTGATTTGCGAATATTGTACTATCCTTGCATCCCCAGGATAAATCCTACTTGATCATGATCTTTCTGTTGTATTGCTGGATCCAATTTGCTAGATATTTGTTGAGGATTTTGGCATCTATGTTCATGAGGGATATTAGCCTTAATTCTCTTACATTGTGTTGTCTTTATCTGGTTTTGGTATTAGGGTGATACTGGCTTCATAGAATGAGCTTGGAAGTATTCCTTCCTCTTGAATTACCTGGAATGGTCTGAGGAGGATAGGTTTTAGTTCTTCCTTGAATGTTTGGTAAAACTCCCCTGTGAAGCCATCTGACCCCAGGATTTTGTTTGCTGAAAGCTTTTTGATGATGGCTTCAATTTCTTCCATAGTTAACAACTTATTGAGGTTTTTTAGAATATTCTTGAGTGAGTTTTGGAAGTTTGTATTTTTCTATGAATGTGTCCATTTCCTCCAGGTTGTCTAGTTTGTTAGAATACAGTTGTCCACAGTATTTTTTTTCATAGTATTTTTTTAACAATCCTTTGTATTTCATAGGGTTTGTTGTTATTTCGCCTCTTTCACTTCTGATTTCGCTTATTTGGATACTCTCTCTTTGCTTCTTTGATGAGACTAGCTAGTTTTATCCTTTCAATGAACCAGGTATGGGTTTCATTGATCTTTTGTATTGTTTTTTCATCTCTATGTCATTCATTTCTTGTCTGATCTTAATTCTTTGAGTTGTAGAGTTAGATGCTTTATTACTTTTTTTTTTTTTGTAGGTAAGCCTGTAGAGCTATAAACTTCTCTCTCAGGACTGCTTTCATTATGTCCCATAGCATTTGCATTGTTGTGTTTTTATTGTCATTAGTCTCCAGGATGTTTTTATTTCCTTCTTTGATCTCATTGGTAACCCAATCATTGTATAATTGCATGCTATTCACCTTCCAAGTGCTTGAATTTTTTAAAATGTTTTTATGGTAGTTTATTTCTAATAGTAGGCCATTCTGGTCTGAGAAAATTCTTGATATGATTGCAATAGTCTTTAATTTGGGGAGATTTTGCTTGTGACCCAATATGTGGTCTATTTTTAAAAATGTCTGATGTGAACTTGAGAAAAATGTATATTTCGTGGCTTTGGGATGAAATGTTTTAAAGATGTCAATTAGGTCCATCTTATCTAGTGAGTCATTTAGAATTACTGTTTTTTTAAAATAAATCTTTATTGTTCAGTTTATTACAGATGTTTCTGTTTTATCCTCCCATAGCTCCCCTCCACTTGATTCCCCACCTCTGGGAAGAAAAAGGTAAACATACCCTTAAAAAAAGAAATCTCTATTGTTCAGTTTATTACAGATATTTTTCTTTTACCCCCCACCCCCAATAGCTCCCCTCCACCTGATTCCCCACCTGGAAATTCTCCACCTGTAGGTAGGCCTGAAGAGCTCTAAACTTCCCTCTCAGGATTGCTTTCATTATGTCCCATAGCATTTGCATTGTAGGGATGGGGAATCAGGTAGAGGGGAGCAATGAGGGAAAAAAAGGTAAGCATACTCTTACCTCCCTGCCACTATCCTCATCCATAGGTATAAGATTTTTGTCCAATCTCTTCCTAACCCCGCACACTCCCTTCCCCCTGAGAATTGTTATTATATTCCCTTTATATGCCCCTAATTCTATTATATTCGCCAGTTTATTCTATTCATAGGGTTTTTTATTCACTTGATTTTTAGATTCACTTGTTGATAGGTATGGATTTGTTATCACTTTGTTGTTCCTAATTTTTATCTTTACCTTTTTATTCTTCTTCCTCTTCTTAAAGAATACCCTTCAGCATTTCATATAATCCTGATTTGGTGGTGATGAACTCCTTTAGCTTTTTCTTATCTTGAAGCTCTTTATCTAACCTTTAGTACTGAATGATAGCTTTGCTGGGTAGAGCACTCTTGATTGTAGGTTTTTTTATTCATTACTTTGAATATTTCCTGCCACTCCCTCTGGCCTGCATAGTTTCTGTTGAGAAATCAGCTGACAGTCCTCTGGGTGCTCTCTTGTAGATAATGAACTGTTTTTCTCTTGCTGCTTTCAAGATTCTCTCTTTGTCTTTTGCTCTTGGTATTTTAATTATGATGTTTCTTGGAGTGGTCCTCTTTGGATTCCTATTGGTTGGGGTTCTCTGCACTTCCTGAACTTGTAAGTCCATTTTTTTCACCAGGTAGGGAAAGTTTTTGGTCATTATTTCTTCAAATAGGCTTTCAGTATCTTGCTCTCTCTCTTCTTTTGGCACCCCTGTAATTCTGATGTTGGTGTGCTTGAAGTTGTCCCAGAGGCTCCTTACACTATCATCACATTTTTGGACTCTTTTGTCTTTTTGTTTTTCTGGTTTAGTGTTTATTGCTTCCTCATATTTCAGATCTTTGGTTTGATTCTTGGGATCCTCTAGTCTGCTGTTGGATTTCTGTATATTATTTTTTATTTCAGACACTGCATGCTTAATTTCTGACTGATCCTTTTCCATTTTTGTTTGTTTGTTTGTTTGTTTTGTTTTATTTTGTTTTGTTATATTTTTGCATTCTCGTTAAGATCCTTGAAGATCTTACTAAGTTTGTCAGAGGTTTCACTAAGTTTCTTGGTGAATTGTAGAAGATTCTTTAGTAACCTTAAAAAGGTCGTTTTGAACTCTATGTCCAGTGGTTTGCTTTACTCCATTTCTTTCATTCATGACATGTTTTTTTTTAACTCTGCATTTTGGCTGCTTCCTTGTGTTGATGGAGTAGCTTTGTGTGCTAGTTGTCCTTTAGGACCCAGTAGCTCCTCCTTCCCAATCACCCGATATGAACACTCTTTGTGCACCCCTTTGTGGGCTGGGTTCACAGGCTTGTTATACTTAAGCCTTGATTGCTATTGGTACACTGGGAGGAACTGACCTCTAGGCCAACTGATTGTGAGAATTATCTGTGTCTACTAATAGAAGAACTGCTGTGCTGGAGATACCCCTATGCAGTAGGACTTGCTTCAGTGGGGCTTTGGTGCTCACTGAGTCTACCTCTTAAGTGGGTCACTTATGTATATGAGGAGTTGAAATCTGGTGTCATCACACACTGACCTCTAGCTATAATGGTTCCTGGATCTCCAATGAGATACAAATCAGCTAGTGTCTGAGTCCACCCAGCAGGAGCTACAGAGAGATCTGCAGATTTCTCCTCTTTGCTTGGAGTTTGGAAGTTTTGAAGTTGTCTGACCCAGTTGCAATTTGTTAGGGTAAGCTGCTAGAGGGCAGGCCATTCATATGCAAAAGCTGCGGTGCACAGCTTGGTGGGTTTGTAAATTGGGCAGCGGGAGGCAAGGGTGGGTCCTCAGAGAATCGCCAGGCCAGGGCATGGCAAACAATGATGGCTACCAGTCAGCCCTCTCTATGTCTCCATGTTTCTGCATCCCCGTGTCTCACTTCCCACGCCCAGCATAATAAACAATGATTCCTGTGCATACCTCTGTGAGAGAGCCAACCCTCTCTTTCCAACCTGATGGCAGACAGCCCAGTTTCTCCTTGTATGAGTATGGGTCCCCAGAATCTCACCAGAAACTGGAGTTCAGAGAGTTGGGAACTACTAACTCCTTCCCAATTGAAAAAAAAAACAGCGCATGCCAGCCCAATTCGTGCACGTCTCCATACCTCTGCCTTTCTGAGCCTCTGCACATCCTACCAGGTCTCAATGCACTTTTTTCTTTCCTTCTAGCTGTAGCACTTCCCCTCTGCCAGCGTTCCTGTGGTTCTGGGGGGATAGTAGTTTTGGTGTGGTTGTGAGAGGCAGCATGTATAGGTGTATACCTTATGCCGCCATCTTGGTTCTCCTAGAATTGCTGTTTATTTGCTAATTTTTTGTTTAGAATATTTATCCAGTGATGCCAGTGGTATATTAAAGTCCCTTAGTATGATTGTATTGTTGTTAATCTCTCCCTTGGTATATTCCAGAAAATTTTTTAATGTATTTGGATGCTCCTCCATTGGGTGCATATATGTTTACCAGGTGATATTCTCTTGTTGTATTAATAGCTTTATTTTTATGAAGTTACCTTCTTATTTATTCTTATACCCTTTACTTTGAGGTCTATTCTGTCAAATATCAGTCCTGCTACCCCAGCCTTTTTTTTTTTTTAGGAAACTTCTCTTTATTTCCTTCCAAAATAATTTTCATGTCACAAAGTTTCATGTAATTTTTTTTTCTCATGAAGCAATTTCTCTTAAGGTTATGGTGACCACTGTATGGATTCCCTCTCATGCCCCACCTTCCCCTTTGTCTGTGCCCAATGATTATGCTCCTACTTATGTACGAAGGTCTCTCTGTTGATCTCTCCCCTTTGTTACCACCAACCCCCACTTTCCTCGAGGTTTGATGTTTTGATTGACATTTCTCATTCTCTGGATCTGATCTTGATCATCAGTCTATGTCATTCGTTATATTCCACAGATGAGTGAGATCATGTGATACTTGTTTTTCTCTGCCTGCCTTATTTCACTAAGCATAATGCTTTCCATCTCCATCCATGTTGTTGCAAATGGTAGGAGCTCCTTCTTTTTTACTGTAGCGTAGTATTCCATTGTGTTGATGTACCACAGTTTTTTAATCCAATCATCTGCTGATGGGAACTTAGGCTGTTTTCAAATCTGAACTATGGTGAATTGTCCTGCTAGGAACATAGGGGTGCATATATCCATTCTGATTGGAGTTTCTAGTTTCTTGGGGTATATTCCTAGAAGTGAGACCACTGGGTCAAATGGGAGTTCCATTCTTAGTTTTTTGAGGAGACTCCATACTGTTCTCTACAGTGGCTGCACCTTCTGCATTCCCACTAGCAGTGCATGAGGTTCCCTTTTTCTCCGCATCCTCGTCAACACTTGTCGTTTTTTGATTTGTTGATGATTGCCATTCTGACAGATGTGAGATGGTACCACATTGTTGTTTTGATTTTCATCTCTCTGATGATTGGTAACTTTGAGCAGGTTTTCATATGTCTCTTGGCCTTCCTTCTGTGTTCTTTGGAGAAGTGCCTATTTAGATCAGTTGCCCATTTTTTGATTGGGTTGTTTATCTTCTTTTTGTGAAATTTTATGACTTCCCGGTAAATGGTAGAGATTAAAGCCTTATTATTTATATCATTGGCAAATATGTTCTCCCATACAGTGGGCTTTCTTGGGTATAGTATTCTTGGTTCAGATCCTTGTTTTGCATCATTTTATATATTTCATTCTATTCCCTTCTGGCCTGGTGTGTTTTTGTTTAGAAATCAGTTGATATTCTAATAGAAGATCTCTTGTAGGTAACTTTCTGTCTCTCTGTGGCAGCCTTTAAGATTCTTTCTTTGTTGTTAGTGTTTGCCAATTTAATTATGATATATCTTGGTGTTGATCTTTTGGGGTTCAGCTTGTTTGGGACTTTGTGTATTTCTTGGATTGCATATTTTTTTTCTTTCCAATATCAGGGCAATTTTCTGTCATTTTTTTTTCTAATAGGTTTTCTCTTCCTCGCTTCTCTTCCACTCTCTCTGGTATCCCAATTAAGCATATGATGTTTCATTTTTTGTTGTCCCAAAGCTCCCTTAGGCTCTCTTCTTGTTTTTAAGTCTTTTTCCAGTTGTTGCTGTGTTTGTGTGTTTTTTCCTACCTTGTCTTCTAATTCGCTGATGCGGTCCTCTGCCTCTTCTAATCTACTGTTTAGGCCTTCCATTGTGTTCCTTATTGCAGCTATGCTGTTCTTCATCTCCTCTTGGTTTTGTTTCATGTTGGTAACATTCTGATTCAGCTCCTTATCGTTCTCATTGAGTTGTGTGATATTGTCATTGAGTTGTGTGTATTTGTCTTCCATCCATTTAAACATCCTCAAAACCATTACTCTGAATTCTTTCTTTGAAAGGCTGCTGGCTTCAATTTCATCTAACTCCCTTTCTGGTGATTCCTCTTTTCTTTCCTTTGGGGATTGCTTTTATGTCTTCCCATGTTTTCCTGTAATGTTTTAGTTGTAGATCCAATTGCTTTACTACCCAAGTTTGTTTTTGTTTTTGTTTTTTTCTGGGGAGGGCTGGTGCTACTGGCGTATTTTCTCAGTTCTCCTGTGTTTGTTAATTTATTGTAGTTCCCTACTTGAGCTATTTGGGTTTTATTGATGTAGATCTGTGGTGTCTAAAAGTTGGTAGCCGTGGAGAGGATTGTCCCTATTTTTGCTGTTTTACACCTTTAATTGAGATCAGGTGTGCCCAGAGGGGATACACAGTGGCACCAAGGACCCATCTGTTGGGGTGATGTATTTCAAGGGACCTACACCCTGGAGAGGCATGACGTGGTGCCCAGAGTTAAACAATTACACACACGGGGCTCCCAGTGGCTCCCAGGCACTGCTTAGGGAATGGACCTAAGGAACAAAACCCCCATTGGGTGGCGGCCATGAAGGTGCACCACAAACATGGTGACCAGGGAGCTCCATAAAAGAGATTGGAGGGCACGCCACAGACGGGGCAACCAGAACACGCAAATCCAGGGACGAGGGTGCTTTGCAAACTGGCGCGAAGGCACACTGAAGACTGGGAAACCACAGTGTGTGAAAATGTGGTGACCCAGGGACCAGTGGGTGGCCACAGTCAAAATTGTGGCATAGCTGAAACTGTGGTGTCACACATGCAGTGACCCTGGTGCTCTGAAAGCCCTAACCAGTGTGTTCCCGCAGTTGCAGGCACACCAATGTTGCTGGGGAGGGGGAGGTTGTACTCACTGTTTTGGAGGTGAATGTCCCAGGGTCCGAGGGTCTGCAGGGTCTGCAGGTCTGCGGGACTCTGGCTGGAGTGGCTGTTGGATTGCAGGGCAGCTCTGAGGCCTGTCTGGCTGGCAGTGTTGATGAGTTCCCAAAGAAAGGCTGCTTTCCCCTTCAAGATGGCGAGGGCTCCACACCTGACTCCCGCATTCTGGGGAGTGAAAGCCTCAATAGCAGTCTCTCCTTGTCCAAGAGAGGCTGAACTACCAGCCCCTACTGCTCCTGTGAGATTCAACTGTCCTTTACTCAATCACACTTCCTCCACACACACCCACACACTCTCCTTTTGCCTCCTCACTCAATTCCTCTCCCTCACCTCTGTCCTGCCAGCCACCATCCAGGGTGTTGATTTTTTCTTCCATGGGGTTTATGAACTCTATGACCCTTATTCTGAATTCTTTTTCTGACATATTTTATGCCTCTGTTTCACTTACTTGCTTTTCTGGCAATTCCTCCTTTTCTTTTCTTTGGCGCTATCTTTGTCTACCCATTGTTGGTCTCACCAACTGATCTATATGTCGAGTTGTGTAGGGGATGCTCCTTGGGTAACAGTAGCTTCTTAGGCTTTGGTTGCTCCTTGAACAGTCATGGTAGCAGCTGTTTCTCAGTTGGCAGTGGCTCCTCTGGTGGGTTCTGTTCACAGCAGTAGTGTCTCCTCTGGATAGTATGGGAGGCTGATCACAGAGCTACTGTTCTTGGATGGGGATGGGATGAGTATGAGGTTGCTGCTCCTCCTATGCAGATGGGTTGAATATGGCCACTGTTCCTTGGATGGGGTCCAACTGCTCATGTGGTTGCTGCTCCTTTGACAGGGGCAGACTGTCACATGGCTTCTTCTCTTTAAATGGGGGCTGGCTGCATGCTGCTTCTGTTCCTCAGATGGGGTGGGCTGCTTGTCATGCCACCGCTTTTTGGATAGGGCATAGTGCTTGCAGGGCTGTTGCTTCTCATACAGGTGCAGGTTGCTCATGCAGCTGCTTCTCCTCAGAAAGGGGGGCTGCTTCTTGGACAGGGATTGGGCTGCTTGCTCAGTTTCTGCTCCTCAGGTTGGAGTGAGCTTCATGTGCTGTTGCTGCTCCTCAGACAGAGGTGAGCCTCTCACTGGGCTCCTTCTCATCAGACAGGTGCGGGCTGTGTGTGGGTGCTGCTCCTAAGACCAGTGTGGATTGCACAGGGCTGCTGCTCCTTAGACATGGGCAGTCTACTTGTGTGGCTGCTGCTCCTTGGAAGGGGGTGGGCTACTCACACAGTTGCTGCGCCTCAGACAGGAGCAAATTACACAGATGCTACTCCTTGGATGGGGGTTAGCTGCTCATGTGGGTGCTACTCTTTGGATGGGGACAGGTTTATTGCATAGCTGCTGCTCTTGGACAGCTGCAGAGTGTGGGCTGTGTGCAGCTGCTACTCCTCAGATGGGGGATGGCTGTGTGGGGCTGCTGCTCCTCAATGGTGGGTGAGCTGCCTGTGTGGTTGCTGCTCCTCAGACGGGGGAACTAGCACAGCTGCTGCTCCTTGGACAGGGGCAGGCCACTTGAGGCTGCTGCTCTTAGGCCTGGGGCAGGCTGCACAAGGGGCTGCTGCTGTTCACATTGTTGCAATGCCTTGGGCTAAAGTGTTGGACTGGTCAGAGGGGTGCATGCTTCAGAACTCAGAGGAGCCTTTGCCCAGGGTGGCTGGAACTTGTTGACCATGGGATCACAGCCTAGGTAGCAGGTCCCTGGCAGGAGTGGCTATAGAGTCCCAGATGTTATCTGAGGGTACTCTGGGTGGAGTAGAGGCTAGGCACCCAGTTACCCTTCAAAAAAGTTAGACCTCTGAGGACAAGCTGGTCTCCTGGAACTGTTTGCAATGGTAGCAGAAGCTGCCTAGTTAGGCGACCCTGATTAGCCTGCCCCTGAAAATCCTGTAGGATCTAACTGTGACACACACACACACACACACACACACACACTCCACTTGACCACACACTCCTCTTTTACTCCATCACTCATTCATGCTCTCTCCCTTACTGCCACATTCTTCCTGCATCTTAAGTTGGTTTGGACTGTTATTGACCCTTTCATGGATGAAGTTTCCTCTTGTGGTGTCTGGTTATGTGGCTTGCCCTCAAGCCCCTTGGCCAGACAGGATAAAATTCACCTAAACAAGACACAACACAAAGAGAACTAAGCACAAATGTACTCACAACACCAATAACCCCAATATAAGTGAACACCTAAGGAAAGAGAGTTAGGGCAGAGAAAAGAGAACACAAATGATATCGAAGAGAGAGAAAAAGATAAGAGATAAAAGACAAAAAAAGAAAAATGAGAATATATATAAATAAACACATACAAACACACACACATATACACACATACACACATATACACACACACACACATACTAGAGGCCTGGTGCACGAAGTTCATGCAGAAGAGGGTGTCCTTCAGCCCAGTCTGCTCCTTCTCAAATCTGGGACCCCTTGAGGGATGTCCAACTGCCCGTTTAGGTCCAATCCAGATAGGATGGGGCCTAAACGGGCAGTTGGACATCCCTCTCACAATCCAGAACCACTGCCTCCCAACTGCTCGCCTGCCTGCCTTCCTATTTGCCCCTAACCACTTTTACCTGCCAGCCTGATCACCCCTTAACCACTCGCCTGCCAGCCTGATTGATGCCTAACTGCTTCCCTGCCAGCCTGTTTGCCCCTAACTGCCCTACCCTGTGGGCCTGGTCACCCCCAACTTCCCTCCTCTGCTGGTCTGGTCACCCCTAACTGTCCTCTTCTGCAGACTTGATCACCCCCAACTACCCTCCCTTGCAGGCCTGGTCCCTGCAAACTTCCCTCCCCTCCTGGCCATCTTGTGGTGGCCATCTTGTGTCCCCTTGGGGGGCAGGATCTTTTGACCACATGGGAGCAGTCACTTTGTCTGTTGGAGTGATGGTCAATCTGCATATTACTCTTTTATTAGATAGGATAGAGGCCTGGTGCATGGGTGAGGGCCAGCTGGTTTGCCCTGAAGGCTGTCCTGGATCAGGGTGGGTATTCCCATGGGGCATGGGGGGGCCTGGGCAAGGGGTTTGTGGTGGTTTGCAGGCCAGCCTTGTCTCCCAGCTACCCAAGTGGAGACCATGGTATCTGGGATTTATTTATCTTCTACAATTGAAACTTTGTATCCTGGAGCAGAGCCAAGCCTTCTGCTCACACAGCCATTGAAACTTTGTTGCCTTAAGTAGAGGCCTGCCAGCCAAGGTGTGCAGAAAACTTGGCTTCCTCCAACACCAGGGGCAGCCCAAGCCCCCTCCTGCTCTCTCTGTGACTGTAGCCATCTTAGTTGGGTTAATTTACATACTCACTCTAATTAGCTGGTGGGCATGGCTTATGGGCGTGGCTTTTGGATATAGCAGAGGTATGGTCAATTTGCATGTTACTCTTTTATTTAGATAAGATATATATATGTAAGACATCACAGAACCAATAAACAAACAAACAAACAAACAAAAAAATCAAACACCAAATACCCAGCAAAGAGGATTGGGGCAGAATCTGTAGAGGCTGAGCTTATATACTGAAAATAAGATTAAGAATTGGATGAATATCAGGAGGACCTCAATTTAGTATTGAGGAATTAGAAAGGGAATAAGTGGATAAGAAGAAAGAGAATGAGAATAACAATAAATTTACAAAAAATGGTATAAAAATTAAAAATAAAGTATAGTGATGTAAAAATAATGTGAAAAGAAATAGAAAATAAAGTAACAAACAAAAACAGGAAAACAAAGAAAAAATAAGAGAAAAAAAGGAGATAACAAAATAATAAAAAAATAAAAATAAAAGCAAAAAAAATGAAGTGTCAGTTCCTTGGCTGGCTTATGATCCCAGTCATCTGTTTCTCAGTTTCCCGTTGCTGGGGATGAAAATTTCTCTTTAGGACAGTTCCTGTGACCTTTCAGAGAGTGTTCAGGTTCCTTTCTGTCATTCAGGGTGGGATCTGGGTGTGGCTGTAACGGTTGCTTGGAGACTGGAGGGAGGGGCTATCTCTCAGGAGAAAATAGAAAATGGCGGCCTGGGCTCAGGTATGATTCAGCACCTAACTCAGTGGTTCTCAACCTTCCTAGTGCCAAGGCCCTTTCATACCGTTCCTCATGTTGTGGTGACACCCAACCACAAAATTATTTTCGTTGCTACTTCATAACTGTAATTTTGCTATTGTTAATGAATTGTAATGTAAATATCTGTGTTTTCTGATGGTCTTAGGTGATCCCTGTCAAAGGGTCATTTGACCCCCCAAATGGGTCGTGACCCACAGGTTGAGAACCACTGACCTAACTCATTATCACCTCTCCTGGACCGCCTGCTGTCCCCAGATTCCACAAGCCCACACCTTTTCCCACACCTCAGCCCTAGGTAAGTGTCTGTATCTAAAAGAAACTATGGACTAGGTTCAGTGAAGAAAAGCACAGGCCCCAGAGCAGGGAAGGACTGTGTCTCTGCATGCTCCTCTTTTGCTGGCACTGTGAAGTCCGGCCAGCCCTTCAGGGCTACCTCTGAGCTCAGATCCAAAATCCAGAATCCAAGGTCCAAAATCCTCTACCTCCCCCAGTCCTATGCTTTGCCTGCCCTCTGAGATGAGGCCTGAGACATGTGGTTTCTCCCTGACCCTTTGGACACACAGGTCCTGCAAACTCTCTTGCCTAGATCCTTGATTTTACCTTTATCCTGGGGACCACTGCCCTATGCGGTTGCAAACTGTCTCACTGCTGTGTCTCCTTCGCCAATTCGGGCTGAATTCTATTCGTTTCAGCTGCTCCGGTACAAGGCTCAGGACACATCCACCTATTCTGCCACTATTTTGTCTCCCTGTGCCTTGACATACTTTTAGTAAACATTTTAAAATTTTCCTCTAGACACAAGGGACAATAAATATATGTGAACATCTGCCATCTTGCTAATTATAATTTGCCCTCTTATAGTTTAACCCAGAGAATAGCAAATAGTTTGCCTTTGATTCCAGTCACACAAACATCTCTTCCCATGTTAGGTATTTGGATTTATTTTGTATAACTTGCTATAAATATTGCTTCTCCAATACAAATTCCTAGGTTCTACCTCTATGTCCAATTTCTCAGTTTCTTGTTCTCCTCCAGCCCCAGGAATGCCTTGCTCTCTGAAGACTTAATATAATCATAATCCTCATGTCATAAAAGACATAACATAATAATAAATGCTGCAACTATGGTTTTGAAAAAGGAGAAAATTCACTCTTAAAAAATAACAATCTCTGAAATGAAAAAATGTCTGGAGAGGTCTTTGCCAAATTCCCATGAGAAGTGGTATTTTCAGGTTGCTGTAGACACTGTTGTTGTTGTTCACACTTATGAATAATTTCAATTCTAATAGAAATTCCACCAAATAAATACCCTAGAAAACAATCTGAAAATCCAAGAATAACACATGTGAGTTTCATCTATTGACCACTTCATCTCCAGGAACTACAGACCATATAATTTATCATCTACACTTCGATAGGTTTGAAAATAAAAGAAACTTTATTAATAACTCCAGGTCAACAGGCACAAATAAGACAGTCCTGGGTTGTGGGGGGGGGGGGGCGGAATAAGAACATATACCACCAGGCATAAATATAAACTGTAGAACTGAATCTCAGCACAAATGACTTATCTTACTGCATTTGTGGTTCAGAGGATTAATCCATCATACCTGCTGTTAGAGAGGAATATGTATTTCCTGCCTCTTGAGTTTTTATGGGGAAGCACTTGAATGGGACTTGCCCTCCCTGCCCCATTTCCCTGACACCTCATTCAACATCAGGAACAAGTGACTTTCTAACATAGTGGTTCTCAACCTTCCTAATGCCGCGACCCTTTAAGACAGCTCCTCATGTGGTGGTGACCCCCAACCATAAAATTATTTCCGTTTCTACTTCATAACTGTAATTTTGCTACTGTTAGGAACTGTAATGTAAATATCTGATATGCAGGATGTATTTTCATTGTTACAAATTGAACATAATTAAAGCATAGTGATTAATCACAAAAACAATATGTAATTATATATTGTGAAATATTTATTTCTAATTACAAATAAATGAAATTTTGTCTTGAATCGGGGTGTAGCATGGGTAACAGTCTTCATATGACAACAGTAAACTACATTGCTGCATTCTGCCACACTGAGGAGCGGTGTGTTGGTTCCTAAGACCATGGGAAATAGGTCTTTTCCAATATCTTGGGCGACCCTTATGAAAGGGTCGTTCGACCCCCAAAGGGGTCTCGACCCACAGGTTGAAAACCGCTGTTTTAAGAGATGAGTCAATAGATCTCAGTGTTTTCTGCTTGTCCTCCTGGTAGCCAGCCTGCCTGCAAAGAGTACCATGCTGGTCCTTTTTCTGTCTTACAGTCAAGAATTAGCCTGGAGTTG
Organism: Lasiurus borealis; assembly: GCA_004026805.1. Classification (NCBI taxonomy): domain Eukaryota; kingdom Metazoa; phylum Chordata; class Mammalia; order Chiroptera; family Vespertilionidae; genus Lasiurus; species Lasiurus borealis. Next base: position 23,554 of record PVJN01004406.1, on the reverse strand, counting down.
CTGGAGGCCATCAATGACCAAGGGTATAAGTCCATCTAATTCATGTGGAATGTTTAAACAGTCTTTTTGCCCACAAATCAAGAGCCACAATCTCCAACTGGCTTTTTCAGTAATAAAGATTACTTCAGCTCTCTGTTTCCTGATTCTTAATTGTCAATTGATTCTAATCTCAAAAGGGAAAGTTTCTGGCTGGAAACAGAAGCTAATAAGAATCTCAGTAATTAATGCAAAAAAGTTAAGAAAGAGATTAGATGAACAAACATCTTTCATGGTAAAAAAAAATCTGGGTTTAACTTAAAAATTAATTTAAATATAAGATTTTTTAAAGGATTCAGCAACAGTTTAATTTTTAGATAAACACAAAAAACATTCCTGAAAATATTCAGTCATAAGAAATTGTCTTTTTAAGAATATTGGTCTTTAAGGATAGAAAACTTGGCAGATATAGTGGATAGACTACATAAAGTTCTTTTTAAAAAGTGGGAGATTCCAGAAACAGCAATATTGGACTAAAATCCTCACAGAGGATGTTGTGATATTTATATTGCACACACGAATGCATACATATACTCACACACACCATACATACACACACTATTCTAAAAGTCACCACAATTAACTGAAATAGCAAAAATCAATGATCACCCTGGCTGGGTTGCTATGGCGGGGGGCAGAGGGGCAGTTATAGCGTGGGGGCCAGGTATGGTGGGGATCTCCCTTTTCCGTGTCTAGCATGGAAAGAGAGATAAACCAGTTCTGAGTGGAGGCTGCTGGGTATTGAGAAATAAAAGAAAGAATGAAAGAAAAAGACAAAATACAAAATGGAAGGAAAAAGCTGGGAACCTAGTGGGACCACTGCCCTCTTCTGCTGGAGAGAAAGGGACCCAAAGCCCATACAGCAAGTTAATTTTATACCCCCAAATTCCAGGAAGTTTAACCAAAAGTTAGGATCAAAGGAGATTATTTGCATTCTTGAGTAGGCCCAAGCATTCTTAGTGCTAAATTGGATTTACATATCAAAGACCCACTACCAGACACCTGGGCAAAGGTATAAGAGTCAGTACTGATAACACATCCACCTTCTTGGCAAGATGTGTATCCAAGATTCAACTCTGCCTGTCACCTGGGACTCAACTGACAATAATTAAAGAAATGCCCATGTGCCTTCCCAGGTGCTGTCTACAGATTGTTCAGTTTGGTTGTAGCATCATCCTGTACACAATAAAGTGGCAGATTCAATCCCAGGTGGGTGCACATGGGAGAGGCAACAAATTGATGTTTCTCCCTCACATTGATGTCTCTTCTCTTCTCTTCTCTTCTCTTCTCTTCTCTTCTCTTCTCTTCTCTTCTCTTCTCTCCTCTCCTCTCCTCTTCTCTCTCTCTCTCTCTCTCCTCTCTCTCTCTCTCTCATCTCTTTTTATTTCTCCCTTCTTCTCTAAAATAAATAATAATAATAATGATGATGATGATATGATGATGAAGCTTCTGTCATTTTTCTTTAGTTATAATATGCACAATACCTGAAGTTAGTATTGACTTAGAAGAAAACCTTCCAAATGAACAGTTACCAAGAAAGGAACAGTGTTACCCCAGTAAGTGTTGATCATTTCTTCATGTCATGTCAAAGAACACAATAATCTCCAAACATCCAGTATTCTTAACTACATCTTTTGTTGATGTGCTACTGTCATTAGCTAGGTATTAATGAGGGAAAGAAAGCAAAGAGACAGAGTCAGAAACTGTTGAGCATATTCAGCTGGCAGGCAGAGGACTGTTTTCTTAACCAGGAAGTTATGGCTTCATACCCCAGGGAACTGTAGCATTGTCCCTCCCAGGGGATTAGCTCTCTTCCTTCCCCGATTCAGTACCTGATTGTGTGTGGGAAGGGGCAGCAGGCTAAAATAAGGACTTGTGCAGTAAAGTCAAAATGGCTCAGGAAGGTTCTGGAGCATAGAGGTCTGTCATTGGCTAGAGGATGGATTCCAGTGCAAGACAAGGAAATCTTGGAAAGTTAATTGGTCATTTTGAAATAGCTTTTGGTTAAAACCTCAGGAGAACAAAGTCCTTTTCTCTCTCTTGCTAAAGATCCCAGTCGTTTCCCCTTATCCCTTCGTTCCTGTTCTATCTCACCTGGAAACACTGTACCATACCAAGGACTATGAAGCAGAAATCCTGAACACTGGTTTATATTTTGGCCCTGCTGATGACATAGTTGGACTTTTTCCATGGGAAAATAGAGGGAAATAGGACATTGAAAGCTCAGGGGCAGAGGCAGCCATAACCAATAAACCACCTCGCTAGATCAAAATCCCTCTTTCTCTCAATCCTATTGAAGAGCCTGTTTTCAACAGACAACTGATGGGTCTGAAAAAAAAGTTAAATTTCTATAGCCATGCTAGCCACTTTTAAAAAGCACTCATTATTGCTAGAAAATAATTCCACAATAAAAATGATTTGTTTTCAATGTAATGTTTACTTCAAAGGATACAAATGATATATAACCTATTTTTGTCATATTTGCTTCAAATTATACTAATGCTTTCTTTGCTTTGTTGTTTCTTAGAAAAATCACTGCATATTACCCAAGTGCTCAAATTATATTTCTGTTCAGAGTTCAGTAGGTGCTAGTTTATAAATCTACCAATAATTTCATACTTTTAAAATGTAATGAAGTTGGAAAAAGGAAGGCAGTGAAGTAAGAATTGGTTCTAGATTTAGATAAGTGAAGTTCTGGGGTATTTATCATCCTCAGTCTTTGAGTATCTGATAAAATATTCACCCCTGTTAGTCTAATTATAGCTCCAGAGGAAAAAAGAACACAGGCAGTGAGTGAAAGTTCAGTGCTCAAAAATTTTCAATGTGGCTTTTTTCTCTAGGCTCACTTGGGGAGGAGGGGATAAGACAGCTCATGTGAAAAAAAAAAAATGGCAGTAGAATAGATGGACATGTCCCAAACCTTGTTCCTGAGCAGACAGAAAGAACAGCTGAGAGTCACACGGGGAGTGTATGTTGGCAAGTTAAGCGACAGCTATACTCCAGAAGAAGGTGGGGGACTGCTGGTCAGGGCTCTCCAGACCAGGCAACCCCCACTGCTGCGGGTTTTCTTCCAGAGCGACCAGATCAGACACAGAGACCACACCATCCTGAAGAGGAAAGTGGATGTTATCAGAAGCCTGAAAATCTACAACTACAGCACCCACAGAATAGCTGCAAACTCCAAAACACCAGTCCCCACTTGAAACAAATACTTAGACTCAGAGAAGCTCTACATTCCACATGGAAAGGTCAGATTTCACCTGGGTTAAGTAGGGAGAGATCTACATAACCAGACACTGAGAGACCATGGGGAGACAGAGAAATAACCTGCATATGAAAGAAAAGCAAGCATCACCAAAAAAGGAAGTAAACGAAATGGAGGCAAGCAACCTGCTGGAGAAAGAATTCAGAGTAATGGTCATATGGTGGCTGAAAAGAATGAAAGACAAATTTGAAAATATGAGCAAGAACCAAGAGGAAATGAAAAATAACATTGCTACTGTAAAGAACTCAATAGAAACCAACAAAAGTAGACTATAAGAAGCAGAGGACTGCATCAGTGAGCTCGAAGAAAAGGTAGGAAAAAATATCCAAGTAGAGCAGCTTTTAGAAAAATAAAAAATTAAAAAGCAGGAGAAGAGCCTAAGGAAAGTTTGGGACAACTTGAAACAAACAAACAAACAAACAAACAAACAAACAAACAAAACATCTGAATAATAGCAGTTCCAGAAGGAGATGAAACTGAGCAAGGAATAGAAAATCTGTTTGAAGAAGTAATGACAGAAAACTTCCCTGATATATGGAAGAAAAACCCCACACAAATCCAAGAAGCTCACAGAGACCTAAGTAAAATGAACCCCAAACCGATATCAAGGCACATTATAGTTAAATTGGCAAACACCAACAACAAAGTAAAAATCTTAAAAGCAGCCAGAGAGAGACGGAAAGTTACCTACAAAGGAACCCCTATCAGACTAGCAACTCGTTTCTTAATAGAAACTCATCAGGCCAAAAGGAAATGGAATGAAATATACAAAGTCATGCAAGGACAGGTCTGAATCCAATACTTACCCAGGAAGGCTATCAATTAAACCTGAAGGTAAAATCAGAGGCTACAAAGACAAAAGAGAATTAAGGGAATTTAATACCACCAAATGCAAGAAATACTAAAGGGTCTGCTGTAGAAAAAAAAAAAAAAGGAAAGAAAGAAAAAGAAATAGGAAACAAAAAAGACACAGGGGTAATAAATAAATAAATAAATAAAATGGTGACAAATAAATACCCATAAATAATGACTTTAAATGTAAATGGACTAAATGCCCCAATCAAAAGACATAGGGTAATGGATTGGATAAGAAAACATGAACCATAAATATGCTGTCTACAAGAAACACACCTCAGGAAAAAAGATGCAAACAGTCTGAGGGTGAAGGAATGGAAAAAAGGTTCTTCAGGTGAATGCAAAAGAAAAAAAAAGCTGGTATACCAACACTAATATCTGCCAAATTAGATCTCAAAGTGAAGGACATAACAAGAGATAAGGACGGCCACTTCATAATACTAAAGGAAGCAATCCAACAAGAAGAAATAACTCTAGTAAACATATACACACTCAATCCAGGAGCACCCAAATATATACAAATCTCCAAGAAGATATCAAGGGAGAAATTGACAGCAATACAATCATAATAGAAGATTTAATACTACACTATCACCATTGGAAAAATCCTCTAAACAAAAAATCTACAAAGAAACATCAATCCTAAATGACTCACTAAACCAGATGGAATTAATTGACATCTTTAGAACATTTCACCCCAAAACCACAGAATATACATTTTTCTCAAGTGCACATGGGTCATTTTCAAAGATAGACCATATGTTGAGTCATAGGCAAAGTATCTTCAAATTCAAGAAGATAGAAATCATATCAGGCATCTTCTCAGATCATAGTGGCATAAAACTGGAAATCAACTACAATAAAAACAATTCCCAAAAATCTAACACATGGAGACTACACAGTATGCTATTAAACAATGACTGGGTAACCAGAGAGATCAAGGAAGAAATAAAAAACATCATGGCAATAAATGACAATGAAAACACAACAATCCAAAATATATGGAACACAGTGAAAGCAGTCTTGAGAGGGAAGGTCATATCTCTACAAGCCTACTGCAAAAAAAACAAGAAACAATGGTCATAAATTACCTAAACCTACAACTCAAAGAGCTAGAAAGAGAGCAATAAGAAAAGCCCAGTGTAAGCAGAAGGAAGGAAATAATAAAAATCAGAGCAAGATAAAAGATATAGAGACTAAAGAAATAATACAAATGATCAATAAAACCAAGAGCTGGTTCTTTGAAAGGATAAATAAGATTGGTGAACCCTTAGCTATTCTCACCAGGAAGCAAAGAGAGAGGATCCAAATACACAAAATCAGAAATGAAAGAGGTGAAATAAGAACAGACCCCAGCAAAATGCAAAGAATTATTAAAAAATACTATGAACAACTCTATTCCAACAAACTGGACACATTCCAGAAAAATATAACCTTCCACAACTCAATCAGGAAGAATCTAAACATCTCAATAGGCCAATGACTATGGAAGAAATTGAAGCAGTCATCAAACAGCTTCCAGCAAACACAAGCCCTGGGCCAGATGGCTTCACAGGGGAGTTTTACCATACATTCAAGGAAGAATTAAAACCTATCCTCCTTAGACTATTCTAAAAAAATCAAGAAGAAGGAACACTTCCAAGCTCCTTCTAAGAAGCCAGCATTACCCTAATACCAAAAAGAGATAAAGAAAACACAATGAAAGAAAATTCCAAGCCAATATCCCTAATGAACATAGATTCCAAAATCCTCAACAAAATTATGGCAAATTGGACACAGCAGTATACCATGACCAAATAGGATTTATCCCAGGAATGCAAGAATGGTACAATATCTGCAATGATACATCACATAAACAAATTGAGAAATAAAAATAACAGTCATATTAATTGATGAAGAAAAAGCATTTGAAAAAATCCAACACCCTATCTTGATAAAAACTTTCCACAAGGTAAGAATACAAGGATCATACTTCCACATAATAAAAGCCATATTTGATAAACCCACAGCTAACATCATATTCAATGGACAAAAACTAAAACCATTTCCCCTAAAAATAGGAACAAGACAGGGATGTCTACTCTCACCACTCCTGTTCAACATAGTACTGGAAGTATTAGCCATTGAAATTAGACAAGAAGAAAAATAAAAGGCATCCAAATTGGAAAAGAAGAAGTAAAGCTTATTTTCAGATGACATGTTATTGTACATAAAAAAATACCAAAAGACTCCATCAAAAACTAATAGAATTAATAAATGAATTTGGCAATGTAGCAGGATACAAAATTAATGCCAAGAAATCTATGGCATTTCTATACACCAATAGTTAACTTACTGAAAGAGAGTCTAAAAAAGCATTCCCATTTACCATTGTACCAAAAAAAAATTCAGATAGTTAGAAATAAACTTAACTAAGAAGGTGAAAGACCTATATGTGGAAAACTACAGGACACTGAAAAAATAGATAGAGGAAGACGTAAACAGATAGAAGAGTATATCATGCTCATGGATTGGGAGAATCAACATCATTAAATATCCATACTACCCAAAGCAACCTATAGATTCAGTGCACTCCCCATTAAAATACTAATGGCATATTTCACAGACCTAAAAAGAACTCTCCAAAGATTCATCTGGAACAAAAATAAATAAAAATAAAAAAACCCAAACAGCCAAAGCAATCCTAAGAAAGAAGAGTAAAGTAGGTGGGATCTCAATACCGAACTTTAAGCTGTATTACAAAGCTACTGTTCTCAAAACAACCTGATACTGGCACAAGAACAGATATATAGACCAATGGAATAGAATAGAGAATGCAAATATTTATCCAAACACCTATGCTCAATTAATAGTTGACAAAGAAGGCATGAACATACAATGGTGTCAAGACAGTCTCTTCAATAAATGGTGTTGAGAAAATTGGACAGATACATGCAAAAAAATGTAGACCACCAATTTATATCACATATAAAAAATAAGCTCAAAATAGATACAGGACTTAAACATAAGATGGGAAACTACAAAAATACTAGAGGAATCCACAGACAGCAAAATCTCAGACATGCGGAAGCAATTTCTTCACTGATATTGCTCCTAGGGCAATGGAACCTAAAGAGGGAATAAACAAATGGGACTACATCAAAATAAAAAGCTTTTGCACAGCAAAATAAACCATCAACAAAACAAAAAGAAAGCCCATTGTATGGGAGAACATATTTGCAAATCTTATCACTGATAAAGGTTTAATCTCCAACATCTACAGGCAATTTATACAACTTAATAAAAGGAAGATAAATGATCCAATAAGAAAATGGGCAAGGGAACTAAATAGAATCTTTTCGAAAGAAGACAGAAGGAAGGTTAAGAGACACATGAAAACATGCTCAACATCACCAACAGATGCAAATCAAAACGGCAATGAGATATCATCTCACACCTGTCAGAATGGCAATCATCAACAAATCAACAAAGGACAAGTGTTGGCAAGGATGTGGAGAAAAAGAAATCTTGGTGCACTGCTGGAGGGAATACAGACTGGTGCAGCCACTGTGGAGAACAGTATGGAGTTTCCTCAAAAAAACTAAAAATGAAACTCTCATTTGACCCAGTAATTCCAATCTTAGGAATATATTCTAAGAAACTAGAAACACCAATCAGACAGGATATATGCATACCAATGTTCATAGCAGCACAATTTACAATAGCTACAATTTGGAAACAGCCTAGATGTCCATCAGCAGATGAGTGGATCAGAAAACTGTGGTACATCTATACAATGGAATACTATGCTGCCATCAAAAAGAAGGAATTCTTACCATTTGCAGCAACCTGGATGCAACTGGAGAGCATTATGCTAAGTGAAATAAGCCAGTCAATGAAAGAAAAACACTACATGATCTCACTCATTCATGGATAATAAAGAACATTATAAACTGATGAACAAAAAGATAGATACAAAGGCAGTAAAGCATCAAACAGACTGTGAAATTACAGCAGGAAAGTTAAGGAGAGGTAGAGTAGATAAGAGATCAACCCAAGGACTTGTATGCATGCATATAAGCATAACCAATGGAACCAGGAAACTGGGGAGTAAAGGCATGCATGGAAGTGGGGTGAGGTGGGACAATGTGAAGATATGTACACATGTAATACATTAACTAAAAATATGGGGAAAAATTCCCAATGTGGCGATACACAGGCAAATTTGAATTTGCTGGCTTTATCTCTAAGCAAAGATATATTTTTGCCTGAGTGAAGGTTTGCAAAAATTTTTACAAACAAGACACATTTTTATTCCGCTTTGAGTAATTTCAAATAATGGAAAATATTTCCACCTTAATTTAGAATTTTTGTCTTTCAAAGTACTCTAACTTTAGAAAGAGTAAAATACCTAACTCCAAATCATTTGTGTAGCAATAAAACTATAGTATAGAGGATATAGTTTGATATTCTTCCATATAATTCTCTTGGCAATGTGAAATACATAATATTTGGAAACCTCTCAGATGAACCACTCACTGTCTCAGAAGTTTGATAACTTTTTAAAAATCCTCATTTGGGGATATGTTTTTACTTATTTATTCATATATTTATAGATTTATTTATTTTTAGAAAGAGAGGAAGAAAGAAAGAGAGAAATATCAATCAGTTGCCTGTCCTGACCAGGAATAAAATCCAAAATATTTTTGGTGCATAGGATGATATTCCAACCACCTGAACCATCTATCCAGAGCATGGTTGTGGTCTTTCTATGTCCATAGCAAATTATAATATTTGGATCATAAGGGAGTAAATCAAATAAGTTATCTTGACTCACATCTCCAAATGAGTCATACCTGCAATCCCTTGCATAGAGCAGGAGAGCTTACTGATCAGAACTGTGTCTACCAACTAGCATTTTTACCCATCATTGATTTCACAGAGATGTGGGCCAAGGCTTGATGAATGTTCAGAGCATCCCAGTGAAGCTCCACAGCCTAGCAATTGTCCCAGAAGTATGTCAGATCAGGCCCTCCACTTCATAGAAGGGTAAGAAATTCAATTCTCACTGCACCTTTCTCTCCCACCACTACTGTCAACAAAAGGTCGCTGCCACTAATTTAATGCCAACAGAAATACCCAATCTTGGATGATGTAAAAGATAAACTTTAGTCAGACAAACAGATTATAAGCCAGGGAAATGTAGCTTCCAGAGGTAGTTTCCCCAAGACAGAGAAGAGGCCCACATATATAAAGTGTCTGCCCTGGCCCCTAATTGGTTCATTTTTATGCAAATAGGGAATTAAAAAATGCACGGTCTGATTGGTCCAAATAGCACTGTCCTGATTGGTCAGAAATTATCAGCTATGGAACCTCTTTGATTGGTCAGTAAAGATGCAAATGAAGATATATTGCTGTAGTGATCTTAGTCCCATTGGTTAAAATATGATTTCAGGAACTCAGGTGGCAGGAACTCAGTGCAGAAGCCCCGTCAGTCTTTTGCTTGAAATGCAGGGTGGGAGGCCTCTGTCAGCAATGGTTGCTAGAATCTGGTTATGAATTGGTGCCCACAAGAAGTTCTTTTTGATAGACTCATTCCTTCTGGAGGTACAGACTACCAAGTTCATGAGAATATAGGCCAGATCTTATTTATATTCACATATCATAGAATGCTGAGGAAGCTCTGGCACCTATTACATAATGGGTTCCAGTAAATGGTTTCTGATTTATTCTATTTTTCTATAGAGGTTTCTGATTTTATTTATTTACTAGAGGCCCACTGCACAAAATTCATCATGTAAAAGGGGTCCTTCAGCCCAGCCTGCACCCTGTCACAATCCAGGATCCCTTGAGGGATGTCTGACTGCCAGTTTAGGCCTGATTCTGGCAGTCGGACATCCCTCTCACAATCTGGGACCACTGGCGTCTAACTACTCGCCTGCCTGCCTACCTGATCACCAGTCTGCCTGCCTGCCTGCCTGCCTGATTGTCCCTAACTGCCTTTGCTTCAGCCCCCACCATAGTGGCTTCATTCAGAAGGACATCCAGAATAATGTTTGGAAGGTCATTTAGCTGTCATGTCTAAATAGCATATTATGTTTTTATTATTATAGATTAGAAATCCAGTGCATGAAATTCCCTCAGCCCTGCCTGCACCTTCTCCAATCTGGGACCCCTCGGAGAATTTAGGCCTTATTAGGATCGGGCCTAAATCCTTCTCACAATCCAAGACTGCTGGCTCTCAACTGCTCGCCTGCCTGCCTTCCTGATTGCGTCTAACTGCTTCTGGCTGTCAGCCTAATCATCCCTAACTACTCCCCTCCCAGCCTGATTGATGGCTAACTGCTCCCTTGCCAACCTGGTCACCCCTAACTTCCCTCCCCTGCATGCCTGGTCACCCCTAACTGCCCTCCCTTGCAGGTCTGGTTCCTGCCAACTGACCTCCCCTGCTAGCCATCTGTGGTGGCCATCTTTTGACTACATGAGGGCAGTCATCTTGTGTGTTGGAGTGATGGTCAATCTGCATATAACTCTTTTATTAGATAGGATAGAGGCCTGGTGCATGAGTAGGGCCAGCTGGTTTGCCCTGAAGGGTGTCCAGGATCAGGGTGGGGGTTCCCTTGGGGCATTGGGTAGCCTGAGCAAGGGACCTGTGTTGGTTTTCCAGACTGCCAGGTCCCCCAGTGACCCCAGCAGAGGCCCTGGTATCTGAGATTTATTTATCTTCTATAATTGAAACTTTGTAGTCTTGAGTGGAGCCAAGCCTCCTGCTTGCTCCCTGGCAGCAGCCATTTTTGTTGGGATTTATTTATCTTCTATAATTGAAACTTTGTAGCCTTGAGTGGAGGCATAGGTCAGTCAGGATGTACAGAAAGCTTGGCTTCCTCCATTACCAGGGAAATCGAAGCCTCCTGCTCGCTCCATGGCCACAGCCATCTTGGTTGGATTAATTTTCATACTTGCTCCTGATTGGCTGGTGGGCATGGCTTGTGGTAGTAGTGGAGGTACTGTAAATTTGCATATTTCTCTTTATTAGATAGGATTTTTCAATTACTGTTCACATTCAATATCATTTTATATTAGTTTCAGGTGTACAGCATTATAATCACATACTTTACAAATTGTTCATCCTAATATTTTCAGTAGCTAACTAGCAAGGAGAGTCGGGGGACTCAATGAAACAGCTAAAGGGATTGAAAAGTACAGATTAGCAGTATGAGCATGTGTCTTATTTTAATTAATAAATCTTAAATGGATTACATGCTTTCTAAGCCCTCATGAGAAAGAGTATTGATCCCAGGTTTGCTGGAGATTTAATTTCAGAGATTGGTTTCATCAAGTAACCCAAGCTAATCTTTAAAAATGTATTTTCAAACTGTTTCTTACATCTCTGCTTTCATGGTTTTAACTGACTCAAGAATCTTATGATGATCTCATTGACAATAAACCAGATAGATAATACCAGTTTCAGAGTGTAAGCTAATAAGTCCTTTCTTAGTAGAGGTATGCTTGTGTAGTTGCAATACTATATATTTCCATATAGCTTGCTGTATACCTAATTCTGTGCATGAGCCCAAGCAATAATGATCATTCCTGAGACAACTTATCAGGAAAGTGAATGAAGCCATTGCACATCTTGAGGACATTCCCAGTATATTTGCAGTGCTTACTTTGCACTTTGACAACTTAGGGGGCTTCAGAATGCTTCTTTGTATCACTACAGAAGTGCAATTGGCAACAACTAGGAAAAAAATGGAGCTCAGTTCCTAGAAAGGACAAAGGAAGAGCAGACAACGGTAATCAAAGGATCTTTTTCTGCACATGCTGGTACAATTGTTAAACTAGGAAAAAAAAAAAAAAGAAACATATATCCAAGAGCTCCTTATCCTAACAGATAAAGAGCCTATTTTGAAACAAAAATAGAAGAGAGGCATTCTACTGTTTTCTAAAGAAGAGAGAGAATTGATAAGATTTTCTGTTACCATAAATTTAGCAGGGTGGTATTTTCTAAAATCAAAAACTATTTTCAAATTCCCAATGAAGAGAAAAAAAATCAAGGAATTTTTAAAGAGATAATATATATAGATTATGAGGCCCACATTCTACTTCCTTTAATATGGAAGATATTGATCTCCTTTTTCATAATTTAAATACAATTAAAATAAGTGAATCCAGTTTCTAAATATATCAGCAACCAAAAACTAGCCAAGTTTGGGTAAACTTATGATTTAGCTAACTAGATTTTTGTCTAGTTATGGAACACAGAATAAATAGTTCTATTTTCCTAACTTAAAAAAAAGCAAGAGAAGTATGAAAACCCAGAGATAAAAAATTCTAATTGTCTTGACATCATTTCATATATATATATATATATATATATATATATCCATACATTAAACATTAATTTCTATCAGGAAGTGTGAAATTTGTATTTTTAGTGATATGCAATACGTTTCTCAGCCATAATGAGAAAAAAGGAGTAAATTTGGTATCAAACCATTGAAAGGGATGCCACTAGAAAAACAAAGACATAAATTATTTCACTAACTTTTGATGGAGTGGTATGCAAGGAAACAGTCATTAGAGAACAACTCAGAACCATACTGACTAAGCTGAACCTCAAAATGAATTTATGAGCTTACCAATCAAGGAGGAAATAGACAATAATTCATCAAGGTTTTTAATAATCATAATTTATAGAGTCACATAATTTTATATAAAGAAAAAAATTATGTACTTTCAGTTAGAAGAGCTAAAGTTAAACTTAAATTGATGTATACTCCATGCTTGACTATGAAAGTGACAAGTAATACCAAACACTTATTGAGGATTTCTATTCTAGGCACTGACATGATGATTTCATATGTGTAAAGTCATCAATACTATTTTTTATTTTTAACTTTATATTTTTAATAACCCTATGAAGTAAATATTATCATTAAATATTTTATAGATCAAGAAACTACAGCACAATGTGGTTAAGAAGTGGTATTCAAACCAAGGAAGAGCCTACACTCTCATTCCATTGCCTCTCAACTTAAGTTTATTCAATCTCAAGCTCCTCAAATTTGATATAACAAAAATACCACCTACCTCCTTGTTTTGGGGCCAACATTTGAAATGATCTTGACAAAGAATGGAGTTACAAAGATATAGGGCAATATTGATATCCAGAACTTTAGCATAACAATATTCATTGTGTTGGCTAGCAGAAATTCCAAATCAACTCTACATTCTTTGTTGTAACAATAGAGTTGTGAGAGAAAGAAGATACGAGAGTGCAAGAATGAAAAAAAAAAAAACCACAACATATACATTCTCTGTGTATTCCAGTGAATCTAAAGAGTCACAACTAGAGAATCACAAGAAGGATAAATTCTGTAAAAACATGTAGTAATATGTATAAATGCCCATAATACATTAATGTCTAAATAATAAAAATCTCGATGATATTATCCCAATGTGAAAAAACACATAGAACACTGTAAGCCTGGACAAATGGAATAATGTGCATTAAGTTGCTATGTGATGGTATTTCACTTTAAGACATGATGGAATAACAGGACCAGACTTTACTTCAGAGATAAGAACAAGGGTCCCCCTTGTCAACAGATGGAACCAATTCAACCCCAACAGGAATCCCAAATTTGGGATGTGTTGAACGAGGAAATCTAATTAAGTATGAAACAGCTAAGTTGTGACACAGCATGGCTGCAAAAACAGCACAGCCATGTTTCTCCTGACCCTGTGGACAGGCCTTCTCTTGCTAGACAGCTCTGCTCTGCTCCTCCATAATCTGTTCAACTGTAAGCTAGAGTGCCCTCTGCTGGTATACTTCATTCTGTGCCAGTCTGCTCTGACCTGAACTAGTAGTGTGCTCTACTATAGTGAGACATCTTAGATGGTTCAGCTCAATCAGGGAGGAGCTTGGGTAGAAAGGGAAAGTGTACTCACAGAGTTAGAGGCGGGGTAGGGAGCTGGCTAATATGGACTGAAGTTCCCATACCTGGTCCCTGATTGCTCTGTCCTTATGCAAATGAGGATTCCAAATTCTTGCAGTTTGACTGGTCCAAGAGGCACTGTTCTGATTAGTCAGAATAAAACTGCTCTGGTTGGTCAGAGCTGCACAGCTCTGATTGAATGGGGAAAGCCTCAGTCCTATTGGTTAAAATAGGATTTCAGGAACTCATGTACAATAGCTGGCGCAGGTGCAGAAACACAGTGCAGGAAGGCAGTTCAGTGCACAGGTAGACAGATGATTTACTGCAGGCCTCTATCTAAAGTGTAATTTGTGGGAGAGGCCCTATGTAGAAATGGCTGCAAGATTTTTTTTTTTGAGCCCCGTTAGACACTAGACACCTTTATTAGTAGGTGTCTTTTTTTCTCAGAATTCACACCTTGAGTTATTGGCTCAGTACTATCTACAAATGCACATAGGAAAATTATCTAGACCGGAGAAAGAGCCATGAACAAGCATACAGAACAGGTCCTAAACTTGGACAGTGCCCTAGGGATGACTGAAGGCAGAGCTGGATCTTCCTGCCCAACACTGGCAAGGTCTGGCTCACCATCTGCCGTACACCTATGCCATTCTTGACCGGCCACCCTGGCTCTTTTGGTGCTGGGCATGGTTATGATAGTGCTCAGTAATTTACTGCTCTACATGAAACTGCTCACCCATGTAGGTCATGACCGATTCCTCACACCATTTTGGACCAATGTGTTGGGAAGAAGCTTCTCTATCCACTGAACTTCTTTATCTTGCCAAGAACATTGTTCAAGTGGATGGAAAGATAGGTCTGTTCCAGATCTGAGCCCCCAATTGATGTCCTCTCCATTGTGACATGGGAAAACATGAAAAACGTTTTTCTTCCAGAAGAGATCATGCAGATTTCCAACAAGGGTGACATGAAGACTTCTCTAAGGAAAGTGGTGAAGCAGACCTCCTAGGAGACGTTGATGCAGGCTATAAAAGAATTCACAACTGATAGAAGAAATAAATGCAGAGAGAAAATTTATTTTACTTTTCCTGAAGGCAAAGGGCTAGTGCATTACTAATCATTTCGAGGACAAGTAATAAACAGTAGCCTGATCTTTTAAAGGGTAATGGCTAATGTTGCTAAGTGACAAGGAAAAGAGGGGGATTTGAGGTTGAAACAGTCCTGCAGATGTCCTTGGGAAGTGTTTTATCAGTATTTTTCACAAGCCTGTAAAACATGCTTATAGTAAAAGTTATGAAGGGTTCAAAAGAGGTTTATTGGGGAGAGGAAGGGTGAGTTTCTACTAGAGACTGCTTGATACAAATTAACCCTGAGTTGTAAAAATAGTAAGCAGGAGAGGTATACAAGAATGTAGCATTGATCTTAGTTTTGAAATCTCTCTCTCTATATATAAAAGCCTAAGTGACTGTTATGACCAGCTGGCCAGGAGCTATGACACACACTGACCACCAGGGTGCAGATCCTTAAAGCAGGAGCTGCCCCCTGATGGTCAGTGCGCTCCCACAGCCAGCCTCTAGTGGCTAGTCAACCTCCTGTTGTGCCTCCCCCTCTCCTGTCTGCCAGCCCGATTGGTTGTAAGTCTTTGATGCCCGATCCAGGGAGGGTTGGCATCATTCACTGCTGGAAATGCTTGATTTAAACCAAGCCTCCACTTGCCACCACTTAGATAGGCTCCAGCTAAGCAATTTGCAGAGGGTTTATCATCCCTTCTGGCTGTTTCTTCCGAAACCACAAACTCAATCTCCACGCAATACAATGAGGCGGGGGGATGGGGACAATTTCGTCCCTAGTGATCTTATGTGCCTTGGCTTGGGCAGTGGGGAAAGGAAAGGAAAAGGCATCACATGGGGCAGCTCTGGCGAGCAAGGAGAAAGAAACCATGTCTGGCAGAACTCCCCTGCCACCTCCTTCAACGTGTAAAAGGAATCAAATAAACCAATACAAACACCCCTCTCCCACCTGGGAGAGATCTGGGACTGAGGGCCATCCTGCCCAGGCATTGCATACCTACTTCCACCCACTTTATCCAAATGGGCAAGTGGGGATTAAGGGGAGCAAGAGAAGCCTCAGAGGAAGGGGATTCCCTGGAACTACACCCTTGTCCTCCCTCTGGAACTGACCTCTCAGAGCACAGGGCCTGATTCTGCTGCCCCACCCCATCAGATTTGCATATCAAAGACCCTCCAGTACTCCCAGGTACTGGCATTCCCACATCTTCCCTGACTCCCAGCCACTAACCCTCACTGTCTCCTACTCTAGAAACACTATCTTCTCCAACTTTCGTTCTTTATAGCCTAAATGCATGGTGGGTTTAGTTGTCTCTCCACAGATTTTATTTGATAAGAACTCAGCGAAGTCGCTTAGTAACTGAGCTGCTCAGACTTCATCAGGGACAATGAATGATATACTTTACTTGGCTTTGATAGTAAAGCAATCTTATGCTTTTATTTTTTAAATAGATTTTTATTGATTTCAGAAAGGTAGAGGAAGAGAGATAAAAACATCAATGATGAGAGATAATTATTAATTGGCTGATTCCTTTATGTACCCTTCTGGGGACTGAGCCCGCAACCCAAGCATGTGCCCTTGACAGGAATCGAACCTGGGACCATTCAATCCTCATGCTGAAGCTCTACCCACTGACCCAAACTAGCTAGAGCAAGCAATGCTATTCTTAAAGACTTTATTTTTGTCATAAACAAGTGGATTTTAATCATATCAAACCAATATACATTTTTTAAAAAAACTTTATTCGTGTATTACATGTAAAAATATCTTCCCATTGCCCCACCCACTCCCATGCATACCCTAACCCCCGAGTGTCTTAATGTCCATTGATTATGCTTATAAGTTCTTGGGTTGATCTCTTATCTACCCCACCTCTCCCTAATCTTTCAGATGTAACATTCTGTTTGATACTTTATTGCCTTTGTATCTATCTTTTTGTTCATCAGTTTATAATGTTCTTTATTATCCATAAATGAGTGAGATCATGTGGCATTTTCGTTCATTGACTGGCTTATTTCACTTAGCATAATGCTCTCCAGTTGCATCCAGGTTGCTGCAAATGGTAAGAATTCCTTCTTTTTTGATGGCAGCATAGTATTCCATTGTATAGGTGTACCACAGTTTTCTGATCCATTCATCTGCTAATGGGCACCTAGGCTGTTTACAAATTGTAGCTATTGTAAATTGTGCTGCTAGGAATATAGGGGTGCATAAATCCTTTCTGAATGATGTTTCCAGTTTCTTAGGATATATTCCTAAGAGTGGAATTGCTGTGTTAAATGGGAGTTCCATTTTCAGTTTTTTGAGGAAACTCCATACTGTTCTCCACAGTGGCTGCACCAGTCTGTATTCCCTCCAGCAGTTCACCAACATTCCTTTTTTTCCACATCCTCGCCAACACTTGTCCTTTGTTGATTTGTTGATGATTGCCATTCTGACAGGTGTGACATGGTATCTCATTGTCAATTTGATTTGCATCTCTAGGATCATTAGTGACTTTGAGCATGTTTTCATGTGTCTCTTAACCTTCCTTCTGTCTTCTTTTGAAAAGAGTCTATTTAGGCCCCTTGCCCATTTTCTTATTGGATCATTTATCTTTCTTCTATTAAGTTGTATAAGTTGCCTGTAGATGTTGGAGATTAAACCTTTATCAGTGATAAGATTTGCAAATATATTCTCCCATACAGTGGGCTTTCTTTTTGTTTTGTTGATGGTTTATTTTGCTGTGCAAAAGCTTTTTATTTTGATGTAGTCCCATTTGTTTATTTTCTCTTTAGCTTCCATTGCCCTTGGAGCAGTATCAGTGAAGAAGTTCCTTCAGCATATGTCTGAGATTGTGCTGCCTGTGGATTCCTCTAGTATTTTTATGGTTTCCCATCTTATGTTTAAATCCTGTATCCAATATACATTTTAATGAAATGTATCTTCATTTCTACTAATGCAATTCTACCTTAAAGCTTATGTTGTATAATATATAGTAATAAAAGGGTAATGGTGGGGGCAAAGGCAGCAACGGTTAGGGGCAATCAGGTCTGCAGACAGGTGAGTTAGGAGCCTGCAGTCCCGGTTTGTGAGAGCGATGTCAGATTACTGGATAAATTGGTATTCAAACATCCCCCAAAGGGTCTCAGATTAGAGAGAGTGCAGGCCGGACTGAGGGACAGCCCCTGACCCCAGTGCATGAATTTCATCTACCAGGCCTCTAGTATGTTTATATGATATATCAGGTTTATTGATTTGCAAATATTGTAACAGCCTTGCATCCCTGGAATAAATCCCACTTGGTCATGGTGTATGATCTTCTTAATATATTGCTGGATCTGATTTGCTAAATATTTGGTTGAGGATTTTAACATCAATGTTCATCAGAGATATTGGCCTGCAATTCTCTTTCTTTGTAGTGGCTTTATCTGTTTTTAGAGTTACAGTAATGCTGGTCTCATAGAAAGAGCTTGGAAGTGTTTCTTCCTCCTGAATTTTTTGGAATAGTTTGAGAAGGGAAGGTGTTCTTTGAATGTTTGACAAACTCCCCTATGAAACCTTTCAGAGAAGGATTTTTGATTGTGGGGAGTTTTATTACTGCTTCAATTTCGTCAGTAGTTATCAGCCTATTCAGGATTTCTAATTCTTCCTTATTCAGTTTTAAAAGATCATGTTTTCCTAAAAATATGTCCATTTTGTCCAGGTTGTTCATTTTGTTGGAATAAAAAAAATTATAGTACTTTTTACTATCTTTTGTATTTCTGAGGGGTCAGTTGTTATTTCACCTCTTTTATTTCTGTTTTTATTTATTTTGTTCCTTTCTTTGCTTTTTGGTGAGTCTGAATAGAGACTCATCAATCTTGTTTATTCTTTCAAATGACATACTGTATTCATGGATTCATAAAATCAACATCATTAAAATGTTAACACTATACAAAGCAATCTATAGATTCAATGCAATCCCTATTAAAATACCAACAACACATTTCAGAGACCTAGAACAAACAACCATAATTTTTTATGGAATAAAAAAAGCACTCTGAATAGCTGTAGCAATCTTGAGAAAGAAGAACAAAGTTGGAGGGATCACAGTATCAGATATCAAGTTATACTGCAAAGCAATTGTACTCACAATAGCTTGGTAATGGCACAGAACAAGCATATAAATAAATGTAACAGAAGAGAGGACCCAGAATTAGAACCATGCCATTATGCTCAATAAGTATTTGACAAAAGAGGCAAGAGCATACAATGGAGTAATGATGTTTGGAAAAAATGGTGGTGAAATAGACGCATCTGGAGCATTGTCGCTGGGCAGAGGGAGATAGAGCAGCTGAGAGTTGCACTGGGAGGGTTTGTTGGCAAGTTAAGAGTCAGTCATCCTCCAGGTAAAGGTGGGGGACTGCTGGACAGGCCTCTCCTGACCAGGCAGCCCCACTGCCACAAGGTTTTTGTCTGTTGGAGCCACAAGCGCGAACATGGAGACCGCGCCATCTTGCAGAGGGAGGTGGATGTCTGTGATGGTCTGAAAGCTGCAGCTGAAGCACTCACCTCACAGCCAGAGGACCCAGAACACTGCTCTCCAATCTGTGCAGACGCTCGGACTCAGAGGAGATCCACATCGTACACGGAATGGTCAGATTTCGCCTGGGATAAGTGCCATGTATGTTGAACCTGGTGGTGTTGTAGCTTGTGCCTTTGAATCAAGGTAGGAGAGAGAACAACATACCCAGACACCCGGAGGAGAAAGACCATGGGCAGAAGAAGAAAGAGTCTGCATACGTCAGAAAGGCAGGTATCACCAGAAAAGGAGGTAAATGAAATAGAAGCAGAAATAAGACTGCCAGAGAAAGAGTTCAGAGAAATGATCATAAGGTGGATGAAAAGAAGGGAAGACAAAATCGACAATGTGAGTAAGAGCCAAGAGGAAATGAAGAAGACCCAAGAGGAAATGAAGAAGAAGCAAGAAGAAATGCAAAAAGAAATGAAAAATGACATCATTGCTATAAAGAACTCAATAGAAAGCATCAAAAGTAGACTAGAGGAAGCAGAGGACCTCATCAGTGAGCTAGAAGACACGGTAGGAAAAAATAACCAAATACAGCAGCTTCTAGAAAAAAAAGTTAAAAAGCAAGGAGAGAGCCTAAGGGAACTTTGGGATAACATGAAACATAACAACATCTGCATAATTGGGGTTCCAGAAAGAGTGGAAACTGAACAAGGATTAGAGAACCTGTTTGAAGAAATAATGACAGAAAATTTCCCCAATATAGGAAAGAAAAAAACCACACAAATCCAAGACCCTCACAGAGTCCCAAGCAAAATAAATCCCCCAAAACCGACACCAAGGCACATTATAATTAAATTGACAAACTCCAACGACAAAGTAAAAATCTTAAAAACGGCCAGAGAGAAACAGAAAGTTACTTACAAAGGAACTCCCATAAGACTAGCTACTGATTTTTCAACAGAAACTCAACAGGCCAGAAGGGAATGGAATGAAATATACAAAGTCATGCAAAGGAAGGGTCTGAATCCAAGAATACTGTACCCTGCAAGAATCTCAATCAAAATTGAAGGTGAAATCAGAAGCTTCACAGACAAAAAAGGACTAAGGGAATATATTACCAACAAACCAGCAATGCAAGAAATGTTAAAGGGTCTGCTGTAATAAAATAAATAGAAAGCAAAGAAGGAACTATGGGGTAAAAACTGAAAATGGCGACAGATAAGTACCTATCAATAATAACTTTAAATATAAATGGATTAAATGCTCCAATCAAAAGACATAAGGTAACCAATTGGATAAGAAAACATGATCCATATATCTGCTGTCTACAAGAAACTTACCTCAGGAGAAGAGATGCACCCAGATTGAGAGTGAAGGGATAGAAGATGGTATTTCAGGCAAATGGAAATGAAAAAAAAGCTGGGGTTGTACTTATCTCTGACAAATTAGATCTCAAAGTGAAGGACATAACAAGAGATAAAGAAGGCCACTTCATAATACTAAAGGGAACAATCCAACAAGAAGAAATAACTCTGGTAATCATATATGTACCCAATATAGGAACACCTAAATACATAAAAAAACTCCTGTCGGATATTAAGGGAGAGATTGAAAGCAATACAATCATAGTAGGAGACTTTAATACCCCACTGTCAACACTGGATAAATCCTCTAAACAAAAAATCAGCAAAGAAACATCAATCCTAAATGACTCACTAGATCAGATGGAATTAATTGACATCTTCAGAACATTTCACCCCAAAGCCACAGAATATACATTCTTCTCTACTGCATATGGGTCATTTTCAAAGATATATCATATGTTGGGTCATAAGAAAAGTCTCTTCAAATTCAAGAAGATAGAAATCATATCAAGCATTTTCTCAGACCACAGTGACATAAAACTGGAAATCAACTATAATAAAAACAATAGAAAGAAATCAAACACATGGAGACTAAACAGCATGCTATTAAACAATGACTGGGATACCAAAGAGATCAAAGAAGAAATAAAAAACATCACGGCAGGAAATGACAATGATAATACAACAATACAAAATTTATGGGACACTGCGAAGGCTGTCTTGAGAGGGAAGTTCATAGCCCTACAAGCCTATTGCAAAAAAAAACAGGAAAACAATGGTAACAAATTACCTAACACTACAACTCAAAGAGCTAGACAGAGCAACAAGAAAAGCCCAGTGTAAGCAGAAGGAAGGAAAAAATAAAGACTAGAGCAGAGATAAACAACAGGGACAACAAAGAAACAATTCCAAAGATCAACAAAACCAAGAGCTGGTTCTTAGAAAAGATAAAAAGATTGATGGACTTCTAGCCAGGCTCATCAAGAAGCAAAGAGAGAAGACCCAAATAAACGAAATCAGAAATGAAAGAGGAGAAATAACAACAGACCCCACCGAAATACAAAGGATTGTTAAAAAATTCTATGAACCACGCCATCCCAACAAATTGGACAACCTACAAGACATGGTCATATTCCTAGAAAAACAACCTTCCAAAACACAATCAGGAAGAATATAAACATCTCAATAGTCCAATAACTATGAAAGAAATTGAAGCAGTCATCAAAAAGCATCCAGCAAATAAAGGCCTGGGACCAGATGGCTACACAGGAGAGTTTTACCTAACATTCAAGGAAGAATTAAAACCTATCCTCCTCAGATTATTCAAAAATATTCAAGAAGAAGGAACACTTCCAAACACCTTCTATGAAGCCAGCATCACCCTAATACCAAAATCAGATAAAGACAACACAATGAAAGACAATTATAGGCCAATATCTCTCATGAACATAGATCCCAAAATCCTCAACAAAATTCTAGCAAAGCGGATCCAGCAGTACATCAGAAAGATCATACACCATGAACAAGTAGGATTCATCCCAGGAATGCAGGGATGGTACAATATCCACAAATCAATAAATGTGACATATCACATAAACAAATTGAGAGATAAAAATCACATAGTCATATCAATTGATACAGAAAAAGCAGTTGACAAAATCCAACACCCTTTCTTGATAAAAACTCTCAGCAGAGTGGGAATTTAAGGATCATACCTTAACATCATAAAAGTTATAAATGATAAACCCACAGATAACATCATACCCAATGGGCAAAAACTAAAACCTTTTCCCCTAAGAACAGGAACAAGACAGGGATGCCCACTCTCACCTCTCTTGTTTGACATAGAACTGGAAGTATTAGCCATTGCAATTAGACAAGAAGAAGAAATAAAAGGCATCCAAATTGGAAAAGAAGTAAAGCTGTACTTATTTGCAGATGACATGATACTGTACATAAAAAAAACGAAGGACTCCATCCCAAAGCTAATTGACTTAATAAATGAATTTGGCAATCTAGCAGGATACATAATCAATGCCAAGAAATCTGTGGAATTTCTATACACTAATAGTGAAATTACAGAAAGTGAAACTAAAAAAGCAATTCTATTTACCATTGCACCAAAAAATTAAGATACCTAGGAATAAACCTAACTAAAGAGGTAAAAGACCTATAAGTAGAAACCTAAAGGACAATGAAAAAAGAGATAGAGGAAGATGTTAACAGATGGAAGAGCATACCATGCTCATGGATTGGGAGAATCAACATCATTAAAATGTCCATACTACCCAAAGCAACCTATAGATTAAATGCAATACCCATTAAAATACCAGTGACATATTTCACAGACATAGAAAGAACTCTTCATAGATTCATTTGGAAGAAAAAAAGACCATGAATAGCTACAGCAATTCTGAGAAAGAAGAATAAAGTAGGTAGGATGTCAATACCAGATTTCAAGCTATACTATAAAGCAACTGTTCTCAAAACAGCCTGGTACTGGCACAAGAACAGACATATAGACCAATGGGATAGAATAGAGAACCCAGATATC